>BMAW01126855.1:10424-21910 GCA_019974015.1 Nephila pilipes | reverse complement strand
TGGAAGGAAACCTTGCACATGCAACGTTGGAAGGAAACCTTGCACATACAAAGTTGGAAGGAGAAGAGCAACAAACTTTGCCATAGCCTTTCTAGGAATTTCGTGGTTTACTTTCTGACTTATCAGGTCTCATCCATATTTCTTTGCCTAAAATAGAAAATGAAAAACATCCACCAGTTGCATTGCGGCCATTATAGATATGTCAGAATGAAACAAGAAATCATTAATTCCCAGTACATAAAATGTAACGAAAAGGTACAATTACCCCAACTGAGTTCCCGTATGCTTCGCTTATAGTTTTGTGCAGGGAGAAGAATGATAAAACCGCAGATTCCCCTAAAACCTATACACCTACTATAGATTATACAAAACTAAGCATTACTACGAAATAGCCCTAGTATCGTTTACTTTTCATTAAAGATTTTTTTGATGAGAATTCCTTATTGTGTTTGCAACAATAAGCTTACATTAAGCCATTGATTTAGAGTTTTTCTTACAAATATTCCAAAAACTAGGATTCGAGTTTGAAAAAATAATAATCATTTTGAAAAACGGTTACGTTTTTCTTTGAATGATTTAACGTCGCAATTAGAGGCAACGCAAATGTTACTGGTGACGAACTTATCATTTTGAACCTCAATCAAGTGATTGGAATGACACCTAGCTGGAATCTTCCTCTCCAAACTTCCCCACCGCGCCAATGAGAGGACTTGGATCTCGATCATATTTAACGTACATCAGTTTCTCTACACGGTGGATCGAACAGCTCAAAACCACGAGTTCGTGGAAATAATGGCGGTAGCGAGTTCGTAACTATGACCACTAAGCTACTGCGATCAGGAAAACCGAGAAAGAAATAATGGTCAATCGACTTAAATCCTAAAAATGTGCATAATGAGAAACACGCAAATACACATATTTTCCTTATGTCGTAGGACTTGTGTTTACAATTCCAAAATTCCTGTTTTCCCTCTCTCTCTTTAATGTTCCATGTATCAAACTCCCATAAGTAATTCATCGATAGAATAGTCGAAGTGCCCTTTATTTTTAACATGCCAATCAAAAATGCAAAATTTGGCGCATTTCAAGATCTTAGTTATTTTAAAAAGATCTTAAAATTTATATTACGTTTTAATTTCCTTAATGCTATATTTTTATTTGAAACAAATATAGATGCATTTAAACATGTGTAACGCGTTTATTTTGTATCATAATACTATATAAAAGAAATATAAATCTAAACCATCTCTAATAGATGTTTATAAACAATCTATAACGACATTTATTTATAAAGGAATTATACAAAAGATCTTATGACATAAAATAAATTTAAGAATATGTTGCATGAGTTGTACATTTATTTCCTTTAGATTAAAAAAGCAATTCTTCGTAAGTGATAGTGATGGTGCAATATTCATATCAATTTTTATTTCCTGGTTGAGGTAGAGTAATACAACTTGACATTTATTTCAGCCATTAATTGCTTATAGTTCGAAATTCTATTATAATTAGTTCCTGAACTTATTTATTTACGGATTTGGTATATAAATTAAAATAATTTTTTTTAAAGTTGAAGTCTATTTGTACATAGTTTAAATGTCAAGAAACACAAGGAAAAAATGATCCTGAATTGAAAAGGGAAAAAACAATCAAAATTGTATACACATTACAAAAATCCGTATTCATTTCAAAGTTTATAATTTACGTAAAATGAATTTAAATTATTTATTCTCTTATATGAGTAAGCAGTACATGAAAAGTTCCCGTGTTTAAGATTTTATACCTTTCAGTTTTTATTTTGCTTGATATACTTCTATAAGTTGTGATTTTACTTAAATATAATTTAATTTCCAAATTTCTTATATTCTTTAACTATTACAGTAAAGAGTTCATTATTATGTCCTGATACTATTCCAATTTAGCTTTTTTAATTTGTTCCATTACATGATATAGTTTTGCTCAGTTCTAGTTTTATGCGGTTTTCAATCCGTCGGAACTATCCTTACTTATGATAAAAGTAAACATTGTTCCTACACTTTATGCCTGCCGTTAAAATCCCTAAAATTCCTTCCATGCAATACCACGTGATTCGAAGAAATCATTGCATGTACATTCCAAGAAGGGAAAAATATATTCTCTTCCGTGAAGGCTGAACGTCACTTATGGTGTCTGTAATTTTTCACAACGGAATTCTCTGCCTATTATTGCCCTTCTCTCCCAAGTTTTAAAGTAATAAAGGTATAATTTTAACACTTTCAAAATGTCTTCATTCTGTACAACGATGGTGGAAACAATAGTGTTACTCCTTAAAAGGAGAATATATATATGTAGGATTTTCAAGCTAATTATTAAGCAATTAATTTTATTTTCCAATTTACTGTAAAACCAGTTCCTCCGATACTCAATAGATGTCTCCACGAATCAGAGTCATGTGATAAGCTCATGCAGCGTCACCTATCCCAGAACAAAACTGAGTGACACTTCGTTTTCGCTCTTCTCTTTCCGCCACCTTTTCCGCTTCTCTTCTCCTTCGCTACCCGCTTCGGAAGTAAATTTCAAACGCCCGAGCGCGTTCCAGCGCCCATCGTCAATATGGGTTAAATAAGGCAGCCATCTATCCGTCTCGGAAGAACTGTTTACTACCTGTATACATATCATAGTGTAAATACTTTTCACTCTTCATCATCTCTCCTAATAAACAAGTAAAGCTACTGCGAGCCTTTTCCCTCCACAACAGCAACACATGGAAACCGGTAATAGAACTACCCCCCTAGACAACCAACCCTTAGCGTAAGAGCAAACCATCGTAGATTCGGAATGAACAATCTCCATCAACCCACGGTCTACATATATATATATATATATTAATTTTGACAGTGTAATCAGAAGACGGTCGGTTTATGTCCATACATGTGTGAGTGACTTGATCTACTTCATGGCTTATTTACTTTATATTCTGGAGTTAAGGGGAATACCCGAATTTTATAATCACTTTTTTCTTTATTTCGTTGTACTACAATTTGAATACAGCATTTCGAGCTTCAGCCGTTGTCATAGAAACTAGGGTTATACTGAGGAAAGGGGTTGGCTATAACAAATTTGGCAAGGAAAGATAAAATACGCGTGAAAAATTTATTTTCTTCAATTATCTTGAATTCTAATAGCTCATTTATTACACCCGTTAATACATCAAAAATGTCTGTTATGTTTATATATCTTCATACAGTTCATTACCAATCTTATCTCCAAATTACTTTATGAATCATTATTAAAAATAGCTTATATTAAAAAAATGGGAAAGTTTCGCAGTACAAAAATAGTTGTGTGTTCTGAAATTATTACTCTATGAAATGCAATTGGTGGCGAAAGTTTTATCAACGTGCAAAAGACTGACATCGAAGAATTGATGTTAGAAGGCCTTTTGGATGAGGACGATTTAATCCAATTTGTGACAGTTTATGATAATAAAGGAGTCGATAATGACGGAATGGAAGGTTAATTTCAGCTATTAACAGCTGATTTAATTCGCGAGGGCTTGAAATTTGCTACAAGCATGGAACAACATTTTCTTGCTCATGATCCTGACATAGAGAGTGCATTAAAATTTCAACGTAATCTTACGTTTTGTGCAGCAGGATATCGAGAATTATATAAGCAACTTGAGAAACTAAAAAAATCGCTAATAACAAACTTCATAACAACAAAAACAAAAAATTAACAAATACCGTTAATAACGAACAAAATTCTTCATTTGAATCAAAGCCGACAGTTGTGCTAGACATATCTGACACATCTGCCGATGATAGCATTTTTGATTCAATTCGTAATAAATGTGCACGCTCGTTAACAAGTAACAATGAATAGTTGTTCGTAGTTTCATTCCTAATTTTAATTTGAAATCTTATATGTGTTGTATGTACCTATAGACTGAATTTCAATTGTACTCTAATTTTTTTTGTAATAAAAAGGAATTAATCTTGTTTTATAAATGTGTAATGTAGATTTCATAATTACTTTTTTTGCACGGTTTTTTGGATAAATGTTTTTAAAGTTGTGGAACATATCCCCAAAATTCCCATATGCCACTCGTATTTTTTACACGATTTGTTTTTGCATAGTTTTCTTAGGAACGTATCAACTGTATAAAAAAAGAGTTCGGAGCTGGACAAACGATAATAAAATATTTTGAAACCTATACGTTAAATATCAAGAAAATTTTCAATTTTTTAAGCGTTAATGATAATCTAAATTTAAAATTTTAAGAAATTGATTGCCTGTAATATTGGTTACCCACAACTTTCAAATATATGAGAAAAATAAAAAAAAAATTAGTAAAAAGTCCATACATAATAAGTCCAAGTTTTAGTAAAAAGTCCAAGTTAAGAAAAAAGTCCAAGTTTTATCCATATTATCCATCTATACATAATATGGACAAAATTCATTCCACCGTATACATGTTACCCCTAGTATTGCTAAAGATGCAACCTTTTGTCAGAAGATTCATGATGTGCTTAGCTTTCAAATGAAATACCCTCGCAATGGCATTGTGTCTATCATAAGATTTTTGTCCTTGCCTCAAGAGATCTTTGATTTCTGACCATTTAGGATTTCAAGTGACTACAATCCTTAAAAAAAAAGTCGTGCAAGTTGGGATGGCTAAAATGCCTTACGTATGTCATAGCTTCTTGAGATCGTTCATACATGTAGCGAGGTCCTCCAGTAAACGAAGATTGTTTTGCGTGTGCGCTACTCCGTAAGAAACCGCCATTTTAGTATTTTTCAAAATCCCGCTCAGTTTTCGAGCTAAACTACACTTTCACCAACCGTGGGATTCTAAACAGATTTATTTCTATCGCTAAATATGTACGTTTCCTATTTTCAAAACGCACAAAATTTTGTAAAAAAGAGCCTCTTCACCGAAATCTTGCCAATCCTCCATCAGCGTTTCAATATAAAATTATTTGGTATTTTTCCATTTCGCTTGCGCAAATCTCACCAAGTATACTTAATTGGTGACAATGCACAGTATACATATAAAAATATATTCCGTTTGGCGTCGGTCATATCATTTTTGGCGCTAAAGTCGCCAAAAATTACATAACCGATGGATAAGAGTAGATTAATGGATAAAAATTACATTTTGGATAAGACTTCCGTAAAATCTGTTTTAGTGAGCGTCTACATCGCAAAATGAGTAACTATGCTAAATTTCAAGTCAATCGGTTGTATAATCTTAGAGATCTCGTGATGAATCAGTCAGTGGTATTTCGCTTATATATATATATGTGTGTGTGTGTGTGTGAGAGAGAGAGAGAGAGAGTATAAGTGTGAGTATCAATTGTCATTCATTTCTTTCTTGCATCCACCACTCAACCCATTCAAAAAATTTTGTCTTGATTTATAGTTACACGAGTTTTCGTAGATCAATTTGGCTTAGCACAGCGTAATCAAATATGATCCCCGAATCAATAAAACCAAACATTTCATCTGTCTTGAAAATTTAGTTCAACATTTATTAACGCGTTCTGGTTGGATAGGCAGTATTAGATAAAATGTTGTTTATTGTAATTTTTGCATTTCAGTAATTAACAAACTTTACTCTAGAATAACCTATTCTCACGAATGCTTAAGAGATTTTTTTGTTTCTTCGAATTCGAAGTGTTTCTGGAGAATAAATGTACCCAACATTTTCAAAATCCCACACACAATATATTCTTTTGATGAACAGTGGAAGATTACTGCCAGTATTAGAAACAATCCTAATATAGTCAAATATATCAATAGTAAACAAATTAATGCTATTAATATCTATGATTTTGAAGATCTTTTTAATTCTATTGACATAGATTTTATTAATTCTATGAAAGACATTTACACGAAATTTATTATTAATAAAATTGTTGCATATGAAAAATTTAATTACTTCGTTATGTTAGTCTTAAAAAATAACGTATTTTTTATGATAAGATTTATTAACACAATACAGTTATACCATAAGGTGGGCCTGCAAATAATTATTTTGCTAATATTTTTGACATTTTTTATGAAGATAATTTTTTAAATTATAATATTTTTAAAATGCTTAGCTATACAGTTGATTTAATTTTCTTACAAATGAATAATAATGAAGATGTTCAATCATTTTTATCTTTCTATCCAAAGAATTTAGATTTATCGCTAATTAATAATAATATAAATGAAAAAACTTTTTAAACAGAAGATAATAAAATTTCTAAAGATATAGAGACAGTTTTTTCTTTTGTGATTCGCCAAGAGCCCTTATGGAGGAGTTCATTAAACCTGAATATAACATAACAGCATAATCATATTTTACGGAGTATTAGACTTCTGATTAATATATAGGATACTTATATTAATTTGAAAAAAGTTAAAAAATGTTTCTCTACAATGAGAATTTCGTTTGAAATTTGTTTTGGGTAATTTAAATATAATGATTATAAGATATTAAGTTTTTTTTTCTTTTACTTTTTTTTGGTGAAATTTATTCCCCTTCTCCCCCCTTACTTACATTTGTATTTTGAATTATTTACTTTTCCTTACATTTCTGCTCTTTGTCTCTAATAGGGAGCATTACTACAATTCCTGTTTATAATTCAGTGGGAGAATTTTCATTTGTAAGTGGGAGAATCGTTGTGTAGGCTTTTACGATGCATGGCTTCTCATGTAAGATTTTGCAATCAGTTTAATCTGGCTGATTTATTTCTTAGAATGTTCTTTTTCTATTTCATTTGCGTACAAATTTAGCATATCTCTTTGTCTGTAGGTATATTTACTTGATTTCTTCTTTTACAATATGTTCTATTTACATCTTGTTTATTTTTCAATTTATGAAGTTTCCATATTAGTTCATAAGATTTTTCTTTTGGCATTGTTGGGTACCTGTAAAACATTGCTTAACTTGCTAATCTGCTCAAAGCCATACTCATACAATATAAATGTTATATTTCAATTTTTTTAATTGATTTCCTTTTTTGGTATGCTTTGTTTTCTCATGCCTCGGTTTCAAATTGTTCCTTAGTTGAGCTTTATTTTTTTTTTGACATTTTTCTATATGTTTTGTATTCTTTCAGGTATATTTACCTATTTGTGATTCGTTTTGTTGTGTCATTATTTTTCTTTAGTTCTAAGTTTTACGCAATTACAAAAATTTATTTCTTATACATTTGCCACATTGAAAAAAATTATTTCTAAGTTTTCTTTATGTTTTTCTTAAAAAAAAAAACATTTTCTTTGTATTAATTCTTATTTCTATACTAATTTTAGTGAATTGTTTTAATTATTTCTTCCTATTACTGGATTACTATTTTCGTTATATATATATATATATATAATGATGGTGATGAGGAGGATAACTAAAATGATATCATTCTTGTTTATTTATATAAATTCCACATCACCTCCAGCATTATTTTATGAGAATGTTATTAGTAGTTCCTAGGTTGTACCTATAAATAAGAATACACCATTTCACAAGCACTGAAGCCCTAGCACATTA
The DNA here is from genome assembly GCA_019974015.1 of Nephila pilipes. Lineage (NCBI taxonomy): Eukaryota > Metazoa > Arthropoda > Arachnida > Araneae > Nephilidae > Nephila > Nephila pilipes. The sequence goes on along the minus strand of BMAW01126855.1, from coordinate 14,394 downwards.
CACTAGTCCATGTACAAAAAATTAGAATAATAACAATTACATGTATTAGATAACAAATATATTTAAAAATATCCAGTTTAAAAGACTAATAACAACTAGAGTATGTTTTACAAAACTATTTATTACAATACAAGCATAACGTGCTCAAAGCACTTAACAGGGGAAGGTCGGGTATTATCGGTTCAGCCTAACCATTGATTTCGCTTGACCTAAGCTTCTATTGTAATTTAAAATATTTTTATAGCTTAGGTGGACTATATCATATTCCATACAAAACTTTATTGATCTATAATTGACACCGCAATTTTCTGAGATAAAAATTTCAATCGTTTTTCATACTCTTTACAGGCGAAAAATTCTTATCAATTTTATTTATGTAAATTTGTATAACATGAAATAAAGTGCAAAAATATAATTACTTTTGGTTTCATGAGCAATTTTTTTTATTATTAGGCAGAATTATTTTAGAGAAATTTATAAAAGAGCAGGTTATTGATAAAAGTTGAGTTAATAAGTGGTGGTATAAATGAGAAAATTATTAGAGTTTGAAAATTATCTATTCATAATAAAAACAAATGCATTCTGAGTTTGGTTATTTTTTTAGTAAAACATATTCCTAAAACATATTATTTCCTTCGAGATCGGAGCCAAATTCCTTGAACCCAACCTTCACAAATTCCACGCTGAATTCAGTCTTCCTTAAAGGTTTCACCATAGTTGAGAAACTGAGTCATTTTTCTTCTTCAAACTTTAATTAATTTTTCTTTCATTTTGAACAAGTCTTCTTGGCATGTTCGAGCCCTTTTTTTCTGTACTAGGTGTTGTTAGTTTTAATCCCTATACTTAAATATTCTTGTTTACTACTTTTTTTCTTTTTCTCTCACTTTTAGGCGAATTCCCTCTCCCCCACCAACATTTCCTCTCTCTCTCTCTCCTTTTTTTCGTCAAAGATCGTTTTTGCATGGCATTGAGGTTAAACCTTTACTTTCTTCTCCACGACTTTTTCTTAATAATAATTTTGTATTTGAACTGCTGTGAGGTGGTGATATTTCTTCTAAAATATTTTGCGATTGATTTTATTTAGGAGAATCCTCATTAGGAGTTGAAGTTATGTTGTCATTTTCCAAGGCTACTTGAACTTCCTCCATCTGCTCATCTCCTACTGGTTCTAGAGGTTTGGTAAGTTTACAATCGTGATTGGCGTGGTAGCAACATTGTCTTTTGCAGTTATGATGGACTTACTCCCAATTTGCGATTGCTCGTCCCCAGAAAAAGAAGGAGTGTAATCCAAATAATCGAAAACGCGTCAGTTCACATTTGAAACCTGACTGAGCCAGTTACATTAGACATATTCCTGAAAAAGCAATGAAATCCAATATTCAAACTCATGGGCAAAAATTTAAGGGGTGATGGAAAACATCTAAACAAGCAATTTTCACCATGCAATACATATTCGGAGAGCAGGTGGTGTGCCGCTAGATGGTGCTGTAACAGAAAACATAAAGAACGAGCTTTCTTACACATCGTCATTTCTACCGTGGATTTCAAGATGCGTGGCAACGTACAGTAATCAGGAAGAAAGAGGACATCGTTTTGTATATGGTCTTGTGAATAGTAATGCTCTGGAAGCCGAGAGATGTGCAGGCAGCGTTTCCAGAGTAATTTCTCCGCTTGTTCTTCGCCTATGTATTGTATGGAGAAAATTGCTAATTAAAATGTTTTCTATTACCCTTTAAATTTTTGCCTATTAATTTCGAAACTCCCTCTTTTAGTTGTACCAGCTATGTTTAAGAGAGATCTTCGTGAGGGTATTTTCACATCCATAATGAGTATACTCAACTTTATGCATTTTTGAGAACTTTCATTACCACCTTATCAAATGGCTGAAGTTTCCGTGATGTATGAGATAGCATGCTTAAAATGCGAATGTGATATTTTTCAGCAAATATAATCCAATTAAGATATTTGTAACTTGGGTGGCCATCCACGATTAAAAGGACATGATCTTTTTCTCTTTAATTAATGTCCTCCTCAAACACTTTCAACTATTTACGGAAATTTTTAGCTAATAGCTATTCGTTCGAAAGAAATCAAAAAAATTTTTTAATGATGCATCCTATTTCACCTTATTGTCCAATGTCATAAGTTGAAAAACAAAAGGTGAAGGAATAAATCGGCCACATAAATCGTTGTTAGTCAGTAGGAGCGTGACATTTCTGCCTCTTTCAATTCATGTCTACTTCCCTTCATGGTTTTTGCCTTTAGCTCACATTATTTTGAGTTTGTTAGTGTAATACATTATACACAATTTCATTAAAATTAAAACTTTTCAAACTTTTAAGTATGTACTTTTCCAATTATCGCGTTAGTTTTTCAAAAATGTCTTCCCATTTGCTCCTTACAGAGACCTGATTCTCCCTCTACGTTTGTACATCCGGTTCTTCTTAATCGCAGATCATTATATATTTTCATAAAATCATAATATAAGTCTTTCTTTATCTTTTTTTTTAGTTTTGTTGAAACGGCGTTTTATTTTCAGTTTCTCCACATATAAATTATATTAATTGCATATTAATTTCTCAACACGAATTTAAAAAAATCTGGATAACTGGATTACATAGATGAATGAGATTGATATCCAAGTTAATTTCATCGTATAATACCATTTTCTTTTCCTCATTAAATATTCTTGGAAATCTCATAACATTTTCCAAAACATGGTTTTATTTCTATCACTTTATCTTCGATAAAACGTTTTTTTCATCTCCAAGTGTGCTTTCATGAACAAAACATTCCATCTCTTCTATAATTTTCATTTCCTTCGTTATAACATTTTCTGTAACATCTTTCATATTCTTTCCCTCCCATGTCTAACGTAGCTTACCCATATTGTCTTACAAAAAAAAAAATTCATTGAGATTATCATGTTCATCAAACAACCCGCGATACATTTGTTCGATACAACCAGAACATCACGCAACAAAATATTGGTTGCCACTTATTTATTAGTAAGATTAAGGAGATCTGTGGCCTACAGTTTAAAGGACAATAAACACAAAACAGCAATAAATTTGAAAAGAAATAAACAATACAATAAACATAAAATAACAATAAATATAAAACAACAGTTAACATTTGTTTTCGGCAAGCTATGTCAAACAGAAGTTTGCTTCGATCACTCAAAGTCTTAATGAAAAAAACTAAATTTTCTCTCACGTGTCACATTTGCTTGCTTCGTTCAGTTACATGTGCTTAACTCCTACATCATCCCAAAATTGCATAGAAATCCACTTGAGAAGTAATATTTATATATAGATAACTTATTTCTCACATCCACCCCAAAAATAAATAACTTCATAACGAATTCACACATTTAAACTATTAACAAACAAACAAAATGGTCCTTTACGGTTTCTTCTTCAGGAAGATCAATTACCATCACCCTCAGTTACCAAAATCCACATACTTAATTTAAAATGTTATATGTGGAAAAAGGAAATAAATAATAGAAAGAAAAACTGACGGAGGGTGGTGGAGGAGGGGATCATGAATGGTGGCATTACGTTTTTGGCGGAGCCACATCTATTTAAACAGAATGAAACATATATGAAACAAATTGTAATCGAGAAAGAAAAAGGAAAAACTGAAAAAGAAGGGTCATGTTGGTCAATGAAGAAAGATCGATAAAGTATCCCAGAACTTCACCTGTGTACAAAACCCCCATGGGAAAGGAAACGACCGCTAAGATAGTTCTCTGTACTAACAAGTAGAGATGGATAGTCCCCAGGGGTTGGTGAACATTAAAACAGAGGGATATGTATATATATATATATATATATATATATATATATATATATATTATATATATATATATATATATATATATATAAAAATCAATAAAAACTCTAGGATGATTATATTTGTTATGATGATTTAAATATATATGAAAGGAAATTGTCTCATCTCAGGT
>BMAW01126848.1:0-23961 GCA_019974015.1 Nephila pilipes | reverse complement strand
GAAAAATATAAACAAGATGATCGTATAACATGGAATCTTAAATTATTAAAGAAAAAGAAGAATTTTTAAGAAATTACTTTTTTCTCCTGGTAAAACTTCAAAAATTAATGTTCCAATCAACGTCAGAAATAGATTCATTAAGTCACAAGGATTTAAAAAATAACTAAATGAATTTGATTATTTTTAGGATTGAAAGCAAGAAGAAATACAAAATTTTCTTTTTTTTTTATAATGCGTATTAATAACAATTTATTGCAGTATAATATATATAAAATCAAATGTCATATCACACACTATCAATTATTTCAAATGCAATTTCAAGGAACTTAAGTATCGGTGAATTTTTTGGATACTTCAGTTGACTTTTATGCACAAATAAAATATAAATATATTAAGATTCTTCAATCTAGAATACATATTTCGAAAAGTTTGTAATGAACTATATTTAATAAAAAAAAATTATATTTGTCATAAAAATGTTATAAGCGTATATATATATATATATATATATATATATATATGTAGGATTTTCCAGCTAATTATTAAGCAATTAATTTTATTTTTTCAATCTACTGTAAAACCAGTTCCTCCGATACTCAATAGATGTCGCCATGAATCAGAGTCATGTGATAAGCTCATGTAGCGCCACCTATCCCAGAACAAAACTAAGTGACACTTCGTTTTCGCTCTCTCTCTCTTCTCTCTCTTGCCGCCACTTTTTCCGCTTTTATTCTCCTTCGCTACCCGCGTCGGAAGTAAACTTCAACGCCCAAGCGCGTTTCATCGCCAATATGGGTTAAATGAGGCAGCCATCTATCTTTATCTGACGAACTGGTCAACTTACTTTCCATAACATAGTGTAAATACTTTTCATTCTTCATCATCTCTCGTAATAAACAAGTAAAGCTACTGCAAGCTTCATCCTTGTATATCATCAACAACATTACATGGAATCCGAAATTACCCCCCTAGACAACCAGCCCATTGCGTAAGAGCAAACCATCGTAGATTCGCGATGAACAATCTCCATTACCCCAATATCTACAAAATTTATTGGCGCTCACCCGGGATTTCTAGAAAATTTATGGCGGCTCCAGCCGGGATTCCTTCAAAATGTATGAGTGATCGGACCGGGATTACTTCAAAATTAATGGGAGAGAATTTCAAGAAGAAAAGAAAATTGATGCTCGCCCTGAGATCAACAAAATTTCCCAGATGCTAATGCCGACGTATGCCTTTACAGCAAGAATAGCCAGTGTCCAGTGACAACGTATGCCTCTACAGCAAGAATAGCCAGTGTCCAGTGACAACGTATCTTCTACAGCAAAAATAGCCAGTGTACAGTGATAACGGATCTACTACAAAGAAAATGTGTGCCTCATAAATTTCCACGATTAGTTTTCTACGACGACGAGTGTGTCCCACCTACAAGTAGAACCTCAGTTTTTCATATCATCAAATGCTTCTTCGCATCAAGTTATTTATTTGTGCTAGTGATAATCTAAATGTGTGTTTAGTTTAAGCTCTTAGGCCGTCGATTCCTGAAAGAGCGTTGTTTTAAAAATATATATAAATATAAAATCCAGCGTATATCAATAGGCAAGTTTCACCGCAAGATTCCAGGTACTGTAAAACATTTATTTTTTCGGACAATCGTCTAATTCCAATGAAGTGCCATCATGTAATGTTTTTTTTAATTATGAAAAGTAATATCTGAAGAAAAAGTAAATTAAACGTATTATTTTCTAAGTGCATTTTTATATATATATATTTTCAAATTGTCATCTTAAGTTCAAAATCTAGGAGTGTCTTTTTTTATTATCGTGTGTGTGAATTGATATGCCATGATATCAAATCAGTCAGCGTTCTCACGCCAGAAATGAATAAATGCATAAGTAATTAGATTTCGAATCACAGTGAACGTAAACATTAATCCTTCCCAGACAATTGTGTATAATATTTCTTCCCTTTCCCATGAGATATTTCCAGTGTAGTCTAAATAACATGTCTGCTGTTTGGTCTCACTGAGTCTCAATGAATGAAAACTTATTACTTTTAAAAAATAGGTTTGGCAGTCTAGTGAATTCCAAATTAAGCAAATTGAAAGTATATTCTCAAAATAAATGATTTTGTTTTTTTATTCTATGATTATTTCACTGTATGTCTGAATATTTTTTTTTTTTGGTTCTAATTGAATTACTTTATATTCTTTCACAATGTTTAGTTTTAGTTCTGTGGAAAATTTTAACTAAGGGATTTCAGATTGATATGATAAATAATTCTTTTTTTTTTAAAAAAAAAGTGTACTTTAACAAATTATATTGCAATATTATTTATATTATTTTCACAATTTATTTCAAATATCCTTGCATTAATTATTATGTTCGATATATATTTTGATACACATACATTTATCTAAGCAAATTAATTAAACGATATTCACCATAATAAGCGTGTTTCATTTTAAAATCACCTTTGTTGTTATTACGCAAAAACGATTAGAGTATAAATTTTCAAATTTATTGATTCTATTTAACTATTCTCATATTAATTTTAAAATGTCGTACCTCACTAAAGGACGTCGGGAAGATATATTTATCCTAGCGGAAGAATTAGATCTAAAGCCTGATTCTTCAATGACAGTTAAGAAGTTAAGGGACTTAATCACTAAAGATACTGAATATGATGAGGAATTTACTAAAAATTTGTTTACGAGTATAATAGAACAGCGAAAAACGAAAGAAGAAATTGAAGAAAAGTTGCGCCTTGAAACACTTGCCGAAGCACAACGAAAACAAGAATTTGAAGAAAAGTTGCGCCTTGAAACACTTGCTATAGAAGAGAAACGACGACAAGATCAACAGCTAGAGCGATTAAATTGAGCTAGAGCGATTAAAATTAGAAAATCAACTCAAATTATACTCAACGGTTGACGAAACCAACAATTCGAAATTACTAGGTAAGGAAATATCCAAATTTCTCCATAAATATGAAGTTAAAGAAGATATTAGCTTATATTTAGTCTTATTCGAACGTCAAGTGCAACGATTAACAATTTCAAAAGAACATTGGGTGTCATATCTTTTAGGACTCTTACCGTCCGAAATTTCTCACATAATTGCACGTGAACCAGAGGAGATAGCAAACAACTACGACCACGTAAAAGAACTTCTGCTTAAAAGATTTAAATTAACGCCAGAAAAGTTTCGCCAGTTATTTACCATGCATCAAAAAGTTTATAGCCACACTTGGAACGATTTTTATCACGAACTTGCAACATATTTTGATGGATGGACATCAGGGTTAAAAATCGAATCTTTTGAAGAATTAAGAAAACTGATCATCTCAGATCAAATGAAACGTAGAGCTCCTACCGACTTTAAGCAACATTTTCTAGACGAATGGACAACGATAAATTCGCCAGCCGAATTAGCAGAAAAGTTCGAAGAGTATGAAGACGTCAGGAGAACATTAAATCAAAAGCCAGTTAATACGAATTTTAGGGGGAAACAAGATTTCAGAGCTTCAGAAAAATTTCGTCAGTTTGAATCGCCACGAAAGTTCGAGCAGGATAGATCAAATGGGAAAGTTGCAGCAACCACTAGTTACAATCGGCATCACGATGGTCAATCCGCCAGTCACAGAAGTCATGAAGGAAATCACGTAAACTCAAATCGACGGATCGAAAATCGAATTCACGGCAGAGAAAGGTATTCGAATTCAAATGTTTCTAATCACGCTCAAACGAATTACTCCAGGTTTAGAAGATTCAACGATTCAGCGAAAGAGCTAAATACAAGCCAGCCGAAGAGAACTACGAATTTCACGAGAGAAACAAGCAAGCCTACGGCATCATGTGCCACTATCAGTCAAGAAAATCTACGCACTAAGGAAATAATGTTTGGAAACAAGAAAATTACTGCGCTTATCGACACCGGAAGTACCGTCAGTCTACTACGAGAAAATACTAGCAGAAGAATCTTCGATCCAACGAAACTAGCGAAGAACAAAACTGTCTTAACAGGCATAGGTGATGCTCAAGTCACTACGATAGGATCTTTCGAACAAGAATTTCAGATGGGTAAAGAAAACTATTCACTAACTTGGCATGTTGTACCTACAACAAAACTAAAGTACGAAGCAGTCATAGGTTTAGATATTTGAAACGAGATCAGTCAACTTACGGAAAATGGTGTGCAGAAATTTGATAAATATGAAAAGCAAGCATTCTTAATGCAGATACAAGCGGAACGTCGAAGAAGCGCAGGACCAGAATTACATAGGAGATCCCTTGAGATCAAAAAAAAAGAATCGCATCGACATGATAGAAAGCTACAAGCCTGAAAAGACGGCAAGCACCGATGTTGCTACTATGAATCATTTTTAAAAGGAGTGATTTATTTATCAATCGCCACGCCGGATTAGACATTTACGAAAAGAGAAAAGTAAACAAACATGTAGCATTTGCTCAAAGAAGGCATCATATGTCCGCTCATCAGAATACGCCAGTCCAGGCTACATATTACAAATATAGAAGAAGAAACAGAGTTGTACAAAGATGCTTACAAGAATACGAGAAGTACAACTGAGAATTGGAAGACGAGCAAGAAGAAGAAAAAAAAATTGCGGATAGTGATACAGCTCACAATACAAAAACGGACATGATAAAACATTTTTCTTGTCAACAATCATTTAAATATCAAACATATTTTGTGGTTCGTTTGATTTAATTTCATGTGCTATTATTTTCTTTTTTTAGGTAATTAGATATTATCTTGTGTTATTTACATTTTTTATATATGATTTTTTACATTTTATGCTTTCAGAGACAGAATTTTTATTCCTATATTATGAAGTGATAAGAAAAAACCGACTACATATTTTGCCCATGTAGAATATTGAAAGGTTTGAAATTCATTTACTATTATTGTGTTATTTTGAAAAGTATAAAGTATAATTAGTAGTTTTAGGTTCCAGTGTTAGTTGAGGCCAGTTTCATTTGAGGGGTCGAACTCTGTAGGATTTTCCAAAGCCACTATTAAATTAATTTATTTTTTCAATCTCTACTGTAAAACTGTTCCTCTGATACTCAATAGATGTCGCCAATGAATCAGAGTCATGTGATAAGCTCATGTAGCGCCACCATCCCTTAACAAAACCAAGCATTAATTTCTGTTTCGCTCTCTCTCTTCTCTCTTGCCGCCATTCTTTCCGCGCTTTTATTCTCCTTTCGCTACCCGCGTAACCAACGCCCAAGCGCTGTTCCATCGCCATCATACAATGAGGCAGCCATCTATCTTTAATTGACGAACTGATAATTCATTTTCATAGTGTAAAATACTTTTCATTCTTTTCATCATCTCTCAATAAACAAGTAAAGCTACTGCAAGCTTTCATCCTGAATATCAGTCAACATTACATGAAATCCGAAATTACCCCTAGATCCCAGCCCATTGCGTAAAGAAAGCAAACCATCGACTCCTGGATGAACAATCTCCATTACCCCAATATTCGCCACACACACACACACACACACACACAACAGACACACACATATATATATATATATATATATATATAATACATTAAAAATACAATAATGTTTACCCCTATCTGTAAATACAGTTAAGACTAGTTTCTGTTTGATAAATTATTATTTAATGTGAATATCTACAATATTTTCAATTTTATTACCAAAGAAAAGGCAAAAAAAAAATAATCTATTTAATTTAGTTATATACATAACTGCGTATCTTATTACCTATTTTTTGAGATTTAAAGAGGATCAAGTCTTATAAATGTTGATCTCAGATAAAAATACAATAAAAGATCAAAGAATCTATTTAAATTAGTATTTTCATGCAGATTCAATTGATAAACATATAAAAAAGCAAGTTGATCATTGAAACCTTTTTTTATTAAATTAATGCTTTCTTAAAAGATCAATACATTCCAAAGTTAATTATTTGGTATTACTAATTTTAAATATTAAATGAGATTATCTTGTATGTGCCATGTTCCGAACACATATTTTAATTCCGGATTGTTCAAAATGAAATAAAACAACTCTAATGTGACTGGAATTATCTATGTCATAAACACAGAAGATGACGATTGAATGTTTGATTTCTGAAGTATTGTTAATGAATAAATAGTCTTTAATTTTCGGTAGCATTATGAAATTAACGGGTTGAAAGAAGAGTTTTTATTTAAAAAAGAAAACAATTATGTAGAGCTATTTTGAAATTATTCCAATTTCAAAATGCATCTTATTTTTTAAATAATCAAATTCAGATGCATAAGTAACAGAAAGCAAAGTTAATATAATGCATTAATAAGAAAATAAAATTTCTACCGCTTTTATCAAATCTTTCAAATTTTATGCAACATTTTCTTGGCTGTTCTTGTAAGATAATTATTTAAATATAAGTGATATTTAGGTTCTAATGAATTTTATTGTGGAGTGCAGGTAATAAGTTGTTCCCAAAATTGAAATCAGACTGTTATTGGATTGATTAATTGTTTGTTAACTTCACCTTTGTAGCAAAGTTTTGCCACGGACTCAAAATTTTTGAACTTGATCAAGTGACGACGTTGACAAGTAACCGGTCCAACTGACCAAACTTCCACATTGCCGCCAACTAGAGGACATTGGAGAGCCTCGACAGATTTACCAGTCCAAAATCTGCAAGGACTGAGGTTAAACTTACCCTTGGGGTTTATATCTGTGGATTTAAAGGTGAGCTTATAAGGAACGGTACAATGCAATTTTTTTTACGATAAGAAATAAATAATTAATAGTTTACATCGTACAAACTTCATTATTTTGAAATAAATTTTAACTTCCATTATGTTTAATCTTGCTGTTAGTGGTTTTAGAAGAAATTGCTAAGTGTTGTAGAAAAATGTGTTACGAGGAAAGTTTTATAAATTTAACAAGAGGTTTTTTAACATAAAGCTTTCTAAAATTTTGTTTCAATTTAGATTGGGAAGTAAAATAGATACTTGCTATTTTCATGACGCAAAAGAAACAAATATTACCGTGCATATAAAAAACCATATTTAAAATAGTTCAGTTTCAATATTTCTATTATCAACTGTAAAACTATGAAAACTACTTTAAAATTTATTTGTAAGTTATAGTCAGTAATTTTATGAATAATTTACACGGCAAGTATCCATAATTTGTTTGAACAGTACAAAATGTATTAAAAATTATTTACTAATATTAGACATTGAAAGTTTATAATTTTGTTATTTTACTTAAACAATATATGTTCTATGAATCAGTGACATTTAAATTTAGAAAGAATGTGCGCTTTAATTATTACACTGACAATTGTGCCTTTTACAAAATTGAAAGCTGAGCAATTTTATAAAATATAAGAAAATATGTTCTGCTCATAGACACACATAAAATATAAGCTTTCCAAAAAAGAAAAAAAAACAATCTTCATCTTCCAAAAAAATAATTATTTAAAATTTTAATTATTTTCAGTAGTTTTGAATTCTACCAAAAAATTTAATATTTTTAGTTACATTTTTCTTATTCTCGGGATTTTTTTTTCACAATTCACTGAGTGTGTTTGTCTCTAATAGTGTTATTTACAGCCAATTATTTTATTCCTCAGACATTACGAAAACAATAAAAAACATATAATGTAATTTGTGTATTTTAAAAAAGGATTATGTATCGTAACCTATACAAGAGAATAATTTATACATTATACTGATAGTAAAAAAGACTTGAATTGTAAATGCACGACAGTCCTGAAAATTAGACAAAAAAAAGAATTCAAAATTTAAAACAAATGAATAATATTGAAAATTCTATGAAAGATTGTGCATAAGTTTTTATAAAAAGTTCTAAAATTAAAATAAGGTGATATAACTTTTTTTTTCTTGGTATTCTGTCAGTTTTATGTTGTTTCTTCATAAGTTTGCATGCATAGTTATTCAAAAAATGGAAGAAATATATTTTGAACAGCATTCAACTCATCTTGTTTGATAATTTCTTTACGTAATAGAGGTAAAAAAAATTAAATTTTTATCTAAAAGCTTCAATTATTTTCGCAAAAATACTTTATGCAGAAGAAAATAATAATACTTTTAGTTATAATTCTTGGTAACAGCAGTACCTGAAAATGGAAAAAAGGGGGGGGGGTTGTAACAAAATTTAAAACATATATCAAAATTGAAGTGAGTATTAGAAAATATTACATACTATGCTAACTGTTGAATGAGTGGTGAATTTATTCGAACTGATAAAAATTAACATAAAAAAAACTTTAGAAAACCCGAGTGTGTGTCAACATTAGAGAGTCGAAACTCCCCACGACAGATAAAACGTCAGAATCTTTATGTTCAACCATTCAATTTATCTATCTGAATATTTGAATACGCAATGTGTTTATGGTTAGTTTTAAAAAGTTTTAAAATAATATCCCAAAGAAAAGAGGTCATAACAAATCTATAGAGAGAAATGAGATAATACTTAGCAATATTCTTTCAAATGTCGCATTTATTCTCGATTTCCAAAATATACATCATTCTTATCACCTTCCCTTATAAAGTTGTCTTGGGTACCAGCTGAGTACCAGTTCATAAACCCAAATTTTAAAAATATGTCTGGGATTAAAAGTAATTTGATGAATGGTTCAGAGAGAGAGAAATTTTCAAAGTTCATTAAAGCTATCTTTTAATAACAATGAATCAAGGAAACGGTTCTGGTAACCATTTTCTATTAAAAAATGTAACACCTAAAAAATTTTGTTAGTTTACAAAATAGGTTCAAAACCTTTGCACAAAAACAGTTTTTGTTTTTTTAGTGACCGAAAAGTATAAAAGCATTTTGTAAACATTAAAAAAATGACAGATTAATGTTTTAAAAGCGTTTGTCTGCTAGATGTAAATTGTTCGTATTTTTTTTAAGTTTTGTACTGCTTTTGTTTTCCAGGTCACTTCAACTATTTAATCAAATAAATGTTTATTATATATTTATTTTATACATTGAATTTCATGGAGAATTTTATTTTCTAATATGATTCAATATTACCTAACTCTTATTTCATTAGTTTCAGGTTCTGTTCTAACATTACACTTAGTGATTAGAGAAATGTTACCTTAAGAACTGACCAAAATCATATTTTCTGCTCTCATTTATTTTTTATTATTACTTTTTTCATTTTCTTTTATCACCAAGACTCTGAGCCTTTTAGAATTTAAGCAATATTTTTCTTGTCTAATACTACCACAAACATGTTAATGTTAATGAAACCATATATAAAAAAAAAACAAAACGATTCAATTAATCACGAATAACTTTTTAGAAAAAATATATTTATCAATTATTTTACTCAATTTGAATAAGAAAAAGTAAGAATTTTCTTAAGACCAATATATCTCTTTATCAATTATTATTTGATAAGAAGCCATATTATTAATGGATCAATATAATTGTCAAAAAAGAACAACTGATTTTTTTTAAAATATATCATATTTATTGATTTTTAGACAATGATGTTTGTAAAGAATTTTTAACAAACATATATTTATTATACATGGGCTCTTCAGTGCGGCAATGTGTGTGTCACCACAGATATTTTTTTCTATTTGAGTTTTGCATGGCTTAAACACATTAAACAGTTCATTATTGTTGATGCCATTGAAAAATCATTGTGTAGTCAGACTGATATCGTTTAATCTGTCCTTCCATTGGTGTGGTGTGTGAAGTTAGAAGAGGTAGTACTAGCCAGGTGTGTCCTCCTGTCACATGACCGAGGTTCACGAGGCCTGTCCCCAATGCCTTTCTTTGCGACATTTCAGCAACTCAGCCTTAATTCAAAATAAAAAATTTCAACATTTCATATATGATTGCATGTAAATCTTTTAGTTATATTAAGCAAAAATCATTTTATAACGTCAAATTTTAATGTGTTTACTGAAGATTGTATGGAAATATATGACTGCTACATTTAAACATGCTTTTTAAACATTTGATCTTTGATAAAAGGAAAATAAACAGTCATTTAGCAAATGCAATGTTTTATAATATATCTCACAGTAAAAGTTTAAAGTAACGCCTTCAAATATTTCCAAAAGATATATTGCTGTGTGAATAGTTAAATTTTATAATTACACTAATGAATATTCATACACAACCGTGGTCACTGTATGTCATATTGAATCCAGTTTATATACAGAAATTATTAAACTCAATGAAAAATTAAAACATTACAGTATTAATTTAAAATTATTTATTATATATATATATATATATATATATATATATATATATATATATATATATATATATATATATATACATATACATATAACCATATATGTTTAGCAAATTTAAATTTATAACTTTTAAATTTGAATTGCACATTTTCCTTCGCTTGTTCAAAGTATTTCTAATTTATTCAGACTTTACAAGTTAAAATAATCACTTCGTTACCATCCAAATGAGTGAAGAATTTTTTGTACTTTATAAATAGATAATTCAGAATGTATATGTATTAAATTATTAAATGGCATATAATATAATCTGAGAATTATATATTACGTAACGGTGCTGTAGATACTAACAATAAATTGCAATGTGAAATAATTATAATAGTTTTTCCGATTATTGCATAAGAATAGAATATTTTGCCGTAATGAAAAATTTAATTCTAATTATAGTACTAGAATGATACATGGAAATTGCAGAAAGAACATGCCTCCTATTTAGAGAACATATTTCGAAAAGTTTCTTGAATTGAAAACGACATATAATTGCAAAGCGGCTTTCTCAGAGAGAATCCTTCCAACAGAAAGAGAATCAAACGTCTCCATTGTTCTCGCAGGGGACCAAGACTCATCGGTCCTTTGTCAACACTTAAAACTGCCAAAACATTGACAGGAAAGGTGTAATGTGTCGTGTACTTCAATTTTATTTTTTTTTTCCCTGAAAGTGTCCGGTTCCAAAAATCAGTTTGAAAAAAATACATAATCTTAATAAATAGATTTGATACATTGAAAAAAAAACCTGACTCAGATTTGCACCAAAGTCCCTTCTTTATTTTATATTATAAAAAAGTTTAAAGCATTTACAAATTGATAAAAAATTTTCTTTGTGTACAAATATGAAATACACTATAAGTTGTTGTTCTAAAATGATTATCATGTAAATTATTAAAAACAGATTCAAGTACAGTGTATTATAGTCAGCCATTTTGAAATCTTTATCGTAGTACCAATGAGTTAATTCTATTTATTGAATGCAATCAAATACTTCAAGGAAGCAATAATCAATTATTGGAAATTATTTATGGGTAACTGAGATTTTAATAGATGTTCTGGTTCTTCATCAGGAATCAAAACTGCTATTATTTTAGCTGAGTCCTATTATCATATAGAGGCAAACTTTAGTTTTATAGATTATTCTTACTCTGTGAATGAGAGAAAAGTGTAAATTGATTTAAAAATTTATTAGAAAATTTATTCATGCTTGTTTTGTCTTATTATACATACTTTAACATTTCAATTCACAACAGTGCGTATTTCAACCGTAATTTTTCCTTATTACTCATTATGGAAATATAATGAGCAAAACTGGTAAGAAAACTTTTAAGACAATACCCATGTTTATGCTAAAAAAATCCTGATTTTATCAAAAACCGTTCCATAACAACATCACACTTGATATCATTTAATATGGAAACAATGACAAAATAAGAAAAATGTGAAATAAAAAATTTTAATATTTTGTTGCAATTATTTTAAATAAGTTTTGTTGCTGTTTAACTGTAAGAAACTTTATAAATGAGATGAGATATAACTTAAAAGTGTGTGAATTTTTTTGTCAGCAACTACAATTTTTTTTTACCACAAATCATGTTTTGTTCATCAGTAACACTTTGAAATGTACTGCTGGGATTATTAACAGAGTTATGTTATGAATTCCAAAAAAAGTTGATAATCTGCATTGCATATCATTCATCTAGATTCAACTTCTATACAAATTTTAATCAAATTTTGCATTTAAAGAGAACAATAACACTTTCTATACAGATAATATCAATCAACTTTTGTGAACTGGTTTCACTGATACAGTGACAATAATCTTCAACAATCAGATTTGAAAGTTATTTCGTAAGCTATGAAGGAAATACTCGAAGAAATCAGAAAAATATTGATAAACATTGAGAAATGCCTTTTAAAAAAGTAAGTGTTAAAAAATGAATTATTTGAGGAGGAAGAGAGAAAAAAAAAATGCTACAACACATAAAATTCGTTATTATAATTTGAACAATAAAAATGCTTGATGTCATAAAAAAGAATCTAAATTGCAGACACTATTAGACGTGAACATATTTTTACAATTTTAAAATTGAAATATGATTATCAGTACAATTTAAATATCTGTTTGAAAATGCTTTTGTATTGTAGGAACTTTTGATTCAGTAGACGTAATGATGTTTTTATGATAACTGAGTTTTTTTAAGAAACTTCAAAAACAGTTTCTTAAAAGTATCAGAAAATGTTGAGCCCATTATACTTTGGAATTTTCTCTTTTAAATAACTAAATAATAGGTGGTTTAAAATTATATATATATATATATATATATATATAAAATTTCCCTCCATCTAATTCTTAGAAAAAAATTATACTTTTTCTAAAATGTCCTGAAAGTATTAGAAATAAACAGTAAAAAAATAAGTTAAAGTTATGTTCACATATATACATCCAACATATAACATTGGAAGATATTAAAAAAACTCTTATGTTTCTTTAAATGAAATTCAATAAATAAATTTTTTAAAATCTTACGCTGAGATTTTTTAATGTCTGTGGAGAATAATGGATAACAAAGGTTTGAATGCATAGAAATTTGTTGCATTCATATCATAAACCTATTTTCCGTAAAAAAAAAAAAAAAAAAAAACTTTGGTATTTTTGTTTGATCTGTATAGAAAACAAGTCATTGATTGAGTTCCATAAATCTATTCAAATATTGCTTGTCACCGGATTTATCATAAATTGTACAAATGAAGTCAAATGCTACCATTGTAAAATTAAATGAAATATTTTATTTTATCTTTATTAGAATGGAATTAAAACAAACCGAATCTATAAATTTGTTTACTTCAGTGACCAATTCAATGTTTCAAGCTGCAGTGAGTTTTTTCCTCCAGTTTTGATCTGAGTTGTAATGCCCATAAGAAATTATATGTAAGTAGAGGAAAGTTATGTTAAAAAAAAAATCTGATTCTGAAATTTTTTGTGTTTTCCATGGAGAGTATATATTTTTCATTTTAAAATTTATTTATAAAATGATCAATCATATACTTTAATTTCAAAGCTGTAATTTAACGTCTTGAAGTTTTATTACTCAATGATTTTTAATCAGCTTACAACAAAGATAAACGAAGCTTTTTTTTTTTTTTTTTTTGAAGTAACTATCAGTAATATATTAATTTAAAAAAATAAAAAAGTAGAAATTTAAATATGTTTCAATTACAAAATGGTTAAAAAAATATTTTGATCATAACAATAAAAAATTGAGAAAACGTAAATATGAATATGTATTGTCTATGCTATTTTTTTGAAAATATGCTTTAAATAGAATCAATCCAACCCATCATATCCGTAAGGAATAGTTTTATATTATTTGCATTTAATCAAAATGACGTTGATCCAAAATATTGCTAACTTGAATTCAGTAAAAAAGAACGCAATAAAATTATTTAAAAATAGTTAAAGACATTTCGCAAAATGCTTAATCAAATACATATTCCTGTCACATTTGATGTTCATTGAATTTTAAAAAAAAATTACTTAATAATAGAAACCAAATAATGAATGCATAAAATCTTAAGAAGGACTCCGATGAGAAATACAAAAACTATTTGTATAAATTTACAAGCCACATGTGTAATTTATTCAAAGGAATTAAATGGAATATTGAAAGAGAAGAACGAAATGAAATTATTTCATCTTTAAAATGTCTCCCAAAATTAAATGAAGTAAGTTTATTTAATTTCTTTTTCCTGGATTCAACATTACAAAATGAAATGATTTTTTCAATTTTTTTCTACAGGGTTGGCTATTTGAAATAGTTATGAAATAAAGGTAATAATTATTTTAGAATTAAAAAAAAGAGAGAGAGAAGAGAGAAAACAAAATCACTTTTAAAAATTCAGTCTATATTTTTTGTTACTATTCTCGCAATGGATAAGTGAAAGTTGGTGAAGTCTCATAGCGCGAGAGCTTAAATACGACCGAAAGCTAAAAGCAAAAAAAAAAAAAAAAAAGGTGTAATCAGGATTTAAAATGTTTGAAAAACGGAAAAAAGTAAAATTGGTTGACAAGAAGGGAGAGTCGAACATCGCTATCGTATCCTGGCGCGTCACCCATGTTTACCACAGACAGTAAACCCATGGGAGAAAAAGAATACTATGGTGTTCCTCAAGTATCGTGAACAACGATAAGTTTTAGGGTTTTCGATTTTGATTAAATAATATATTTTCACAATATTAATTATAAAATGCGCTCTACTAATAAAACTACTTCATATAATGGAATGTAGTAACCTTTTTTTCGTGCACGATTCCTCTCTAAAGACATAATCTCTTTAAATTTTTAATTTTACCAGCATTTAAAATATTCACCAAAAGTGTTGTAAAAATTTTTAAAAAGAAAACGAGTTTAAAAGGGCGTAAAAAAGTATTTTTTTTTATGAAATGTAATAAATATAAAAGATATAATAGATTTTGAAACTTTTTAATATTTAGTAGAATTGAAACCGATTTGAAAAGAATGACAAAAATGCAATTAATACAAAAATATAATTGCATTTCAGTACCTTTATTTTATATATCTCTCTCATATAGTTATATATTATAGATGGTATTGTTTAAAATACTGTGAATGATAAATGGCTTTACTATGAATGTTAAAATGTATATACAATCAGATGTGGAACTTTTTTTTGTAAGAGAATATAATTTTTAAATTCTGTCAATTATAAAATATATTTTGAATTTGGAAATGTATTTGGAACTTTTATACATATGAGAGAATGTATTTTTTTAAATAATGATCAATTACAAAATATATAATTGTATTTCAAACTTTTTTATTAGATAATGTATTTTATACGAACAATTATAAATATATAATTGTATTTAGAACTTTTTTTTACGAGAGAATGTATTTTAAATAATGATCAGTTACAAAATAAGTATACTTGTATTTGAAACTTTTGAGAGAATGTATTTTTTTTGTAAAATACGATGAATCACAAAATACATAACTTTATTTGAGTTTTTTTTATTAGTGAGTGAATTTTTTTGAAAATATCAATATCAATATGTAGAAATATATTATATTTTTTTTTATGTAACAGAGTTCGAAACTTGATATACAAAGAATTTATTTTTTAAAATACAGTTATTATAAAGGTGTAATGGTTGAACTTTTATGAAGCGGAGGCTTCCTTTACTTTCTTCTTTCTTTCAATTAGAAAATCTTTCGTCATCGTGTATGACGTCTGTATTTTGGGATGCGCATAGAATAATTTTCATTGACGCATCTTTGAAAAAGGAAGGACCATCAACGACTATTAACTACATATCGCATAACTGTTTGAAGTGGAAGAAATCACCGAAAACGGCCGCGTACTTGAAGCAGTGAAAGTGCTTCACCAAGATAATGCACCGTGTCACAAGTCAGTGAAAAACGATGGCAAAAATCCATGAATTGGGCTTCTGAATTGCTTCCTCATCCATTCTCCAGATAGCCTCAGCATTATTTCATGTTCTCAGATCTCAAAAAAGAATGTTCGAAGAAATTTTCGTCGAATGAAGAGGTGATCGTCGAAAACTGAGGCCTATTTTAGCTAAAGGACAACCGTAATTACAAAAATGGTATCGGAAAAGTTGAGGGTCGCTATAATCAGTGAACCTTGAAGGGAATATGTTGAATAAAAAAACCACCTTGCCAAAAAAAATGTGTTTTAATACAGAAATGGGACTTTTCAATTGACCTGTTATTTGAAAATTGTTTTATTGCAAAACAAAATTTATGTTTTAACGACACTTGACAAATTAAACTAGTATCTAATATTATTTCAGAGATAATTTAAATATACTTTTAAAAAAATTTGTACAGAATGATGTGTACAAATCTAAAACCTAAAATTAATTTGTTCTTTTCTAAATTTGAGTAGCACTTTTCCTAAGTTCACGGTATAGTAGTGTTCAGTGGAATAACAACAAATAATTGTTAAAAAACCACTGTACGATCTTCATCTCCTTAGATATGTACTCATCGTATTTAAAGTTTTTGTAAGGAGACTTTTATAATTATGTACTATGAGATATTTTATATTTGTAAATCGGTTTCCAATTTAAATGAAAAATAAAATTCAAATTTTAATGCACAACAAATGAAATATTTTATAACAAAATGGAAAATTAATTTTAAACTGGTAAATAGAGCCTTTGAAGCAGCACAAACTCATTTTTTGATAGCATTATTAACTGTACTTTGTATGTCATCAATGGCAATATTGAAATAATGAGTTGTATACTTAATAATTGCCCATCGAATTTTGTATTGGTATCAGAAAACCTCTAAATTAGATATTTGTTTTGATGTAAAATTATCTATAACATATCTATAAAAGCTGAATTTTTTTTTTTTTTTTTTTTTTGAATAAAAATACTTTTTCTCAACATTTTCTTTAAGTTCCTTTAAATCGAAATATCAACATTGCAATTAAATTATAGACCTAATATGTAAATTTTAAAAACGTTTTTTCTGAATTTCAATTTATGTGTGTGTGTGTGTGTCATCAAATTTTCGATCGTTAATTTAACCAATCATCAAGCCAGAAATCTGAAACCTTAAATCGTTCTCACTAATAAATAATGGATATTTGACATTTGCGACAAGAAATGTTTTAGTTTTAGTATTTTCTTCAATACGCAGTTTATCCCCAACCACTTGGCGCGATTTCTAAAAAATTAAGTACTCAAACTTGCTGATTTTTTTTTGTTTTATTAATGCTAAGTCCGTAAAATGAACTTAGGTAGCCACATTTGGCAAAAATACTACACAAATTTAATTCTTGTCGCCAAGAGAGTGATTGGTTAAACTGCATTCCAACCTACGCACTTACAGAATTAATTAATATTCACTTGTCTGTAAGCTGTGTGTGTGTGTGTGTGTGTTTGTTCTTTCTATCGTTAAATTAACCAACTCGGATCAAGCTAGAGTTCTTGAAATTCTTGGAACCATTCTTCTTCATTTCTGCTCTAGTTAATGCAATATTTTAGAGATAGTTTGCGACCAGTTTTAACTATCATTTCAATATCTTTCTAATAAATTTTTACATAATTACAGAGTAAAACGTTGTTTTAAAAAAACGTTACTTTTTATCTCTGAATTATTTAATTTGTGCATTGCTTATCGATTGGTATTTCACAGAATGTTATAATATAATTGAAAAAACATATACGCCTCTTTTTTTTTTAAATTTAGCACACGTAATTAAAGATCAGGATTTCATTCAATATTCTTTGAATTAATGAGTGTCCTATTTAAAAAAAGGTATTGTATTAAAATCATTTTAATTAATATAAAAGGCAACAAAAAAATGTGCAAGTTTTTCCAAAAAAAGTCTATTTGATGTATTGTAACCTTTATTTTAAGTCTTAGAATACTACAGAAAATATAGTATATTAAGTTATTCAATATTTCAGGAATTTTATATAATAGCAAATATTACTGTATGAAATAAAAATCTTAAAGAAAAATTAAAGCATTTTCTATTAGTTTGAAAATTCTTTTAACTATTTTGAATAATATAAATGAATTATTTTATAGTTATATAATTGTCTATTTGCTAAATATTCAGTAAAATTATCATAGTTAAAATAAATAAGCTCTTTTGTTTTGTTTCTTGAACCTAGCTTTTGAAAATTAAAATAGATTTCTTTTAATATTAAGTAGTCTATAAATGTATATGAAAGTTGAAAGAACTATATATATTCGTAGCTAGCCGTGTTTGAATATTTTAACGAATTACTTTTAAAAATTTATAAGCTTCTAAAGCAATTTTTTCAACATTATCGAAAAAAAAAAAAAAAAAGTTTAAGAATTGCACAAGAAAATGCTTGACAACATTATGGTGTATTCTAGTTAAGAAAACACACACTTACAATCCAATCATAAAAAAATATTGCAAGTAAAGTAAAGCTAGAAAATTGCAAAAAAGAGTCATTAAATTGACGAATATTCATCTGAATAATAAAATCATCTTGCCTTATAATAAAAGCAACACAATGGGATATTTTTTATATTTTATTTAACAAGATAAAATATTTAAATTTATAATCTTAAATCAGCTCATTACAAAGAATTTTGAAATGAAGATATATTTTTTGCTGTTTAAACGGAATGAAAAAATCACCTCACCGATTTGTTCCATTTGCCAGCAGTTACAGGAAGGCAAGTAAAAAGGTGATGCAAAATCGCCACAAGTTCCTATTCTCTTCTACGAAAGGGAGAGTTTCTGAGGTCATTCATTCCTTTGGTATTCTTCGTGTGGACTTCTTCAGAGGAGCGAGCACCTGAACTGTGCTGGAAAGAGCCGAATACCAATACGGCCGATGTCCTGTCTAAACCTAATGGAGATTGCACCTTCATATAACTCTCCAAATGTAAAGCAACTGAATAAATTTGCGAAACTATCCAGAACTTAATTCACCAAATTAAACCCTTACAAACCCGAGAATAAAATATCAAGGAACTAATTGGTCGAAAAAGAAAAAACCCACTGAAAAGTATATCTCAACTGCTGGAACTCCAAACCGAAAAAAAGGAACCTTGGAAACAGAACTCAAAGACTTACAGGTGAGCTGGAATTTTAATTCACTCTTGCCCAAAGCAAAATTGCAAATTACATAAAGATCTAAATTTCAAATTTTAAATAATCTAAAAAAAGTTCAAGAAACGTACGGCTGAATCATGCAACATTACGATGTAGTTGGCTTCTAAATCGAACCTCAACTCCGAGCACTAGCAGCCCAAAGCCAGAGAACTATCGATCAAGATGGATTCCCAATACCCAATACTAGGAAGACGTAAATTAATAAACAACTCAATCCTCAAAATAATAGTAAACTTAAATACAAGTTTTGATGTGCTGGACTGCCATCCAGACGAAGCTGAAATCTGACCTATCCTACCTCTCCAAAAAAAATCCAACCACCGCGTTAAAGCTTCATCGAACACAACCTGATCATCCAAGCAAATTAAGAAATATCCGAAGCACCTGCAAACTCTCAGGGATAATATAAAAATCAACCCTGAAAGCGAAGACTTATAGGGAATAAATCAAACTTAACAAATATGAAATCTGGAATACTATGTAATACAACCACTTTCTGAAATTTGAAAGTCTGTATACGAGGCCTACCAACTCACGTCTGATGACACATAAAGAAGACTTAGAATCAACAAGGAATAAAAAAGTTCAAAAGTCGCAAACGGAACAACTAAAAACCAAATTACTACCCCATTTTCATGATTGAAGCCGTAGAAATAGAAGACGTCTCTGATATATATAAATACAAGCAGTCATGTACATGCTGGGTGAAAAAAATAGTCCCATTCAAAAAGAAAAATACAACCACGCAGTGTTATAACGTTTTCATCATTCATCCATGAATTGCAGAATGAATACAAGTTTTAAGTGTGGAGCAAATCACCGAACTGGCGAATGCCAAATCAAAAGAAAGAATAGAAAAGCCAACCTGCATCCGGCAACAGATCACATGGCATCCTGGGCAAGGATGTCCTCTTTTCCCCCCAAAAAGAAAAGTCAAAAATGGAGAACCCACCAAGAAACCAATGATAGAAACATAATACTTCCACAACCAGAGAAAGACTGCTTAGACTTCACCTTTGCAAAACATCTGGCAGTAACAATGCAAATCAACAGATAGCCACCTGTCCTCCTGTTTGTCGAAGCTCAAACCAGTTTGAATATTTAGATCCTCCTACTTTCACACCAATAATAAAAATTCAAATTCAAATAATACAATAGTACAGGCAATTTTGAATTTTATAACTGCACGTCTACAGAATCTATTTAACTAATTTCCTAAGTTATTTGAAGCCTAAACAACATGTCAAAAGTCAGCACCCAGATAAGCTCAATATATTTATAGCGGGTGTAGTCGCCTCACCACCCACATCCGACCAAAAATTCAATCTCCTCGGCCTCAAACCGGTTACCTGGAACGTTCTTAGTAAAAGCGTCGATATTGAATTTCCGACACTTATTGATAAGCACTCCCAGATTTATGCCATAAAGAAACACATCTATAGACCGTATAAAAATTTCTATGCCTAACTACAATCTACACAGAAATGACAGACCTAACACTTGAATAACAGATCTCCGGCGGCACGGCAATCTTAATCAAAAAAAAACCTCCCACACTACTAAATACTCTAACACCTAATATTAATTAAATGTGGTGAAGCAACTATCGTTGCAATCTGCCTGTAGACGGAACCCCATTCTATTGGCCTCACCGTTATCCCACCAAATGTTAACACCACTCTGTTCCAAAATACATACAAACAATACAAAAACTTAGGGTCATTAATTCCAGGAGACCTTTAATGCTAAGCACACCAGCTGGGGCTGTCTATATATTCATCTAGAGGAAATGCACTAAGAAATTTTGCCAGATCGAAACGGCTTAGAAATAGCCCTGCCCACACCAACACGCTACGGCTATAACTCCGCCTCCACCATAGACATAGTAATAACGAAGAACTTTGATTGGGTCTGCTCAAATCCACTCGCTGGAGTTATAGCGGATCACAACCCAGTTCTTATCCATTTGATACTGTGTGAATAAATACGAACTGCTGGAACCCAAAGTCAAAAAATGTGGGAACCATATTTAAAAGCACTCTTCTTAAACACAATACAAACATTCACACTACCCAAAGCACAAAGCGGAGGAGGAGCAGAAACCAAGTCGCCGAATTAACATACAAAACATTTTAAGTGCACATAAACTCGCTGAAAACCCATAAACACAACAGACAACTTATCGGACAGAGTTACGAGAATTATTCGTGAAAAAGAAATAAAGCCAGAAAAATCTGGTAATTCACCCGTTACCCTGCTGATAAAGAAACTTAAACACTCCGCAAAACGAAATTAGGCGAAAAGTGTGCACTTACACAAAAAAACAAAGATTTGGGAGGATACACTTGAAAACCTTGAATGTGGAAAACAAAATTTTGGGGTGGGCGGCGAAAGTATTCAGAAAGAAACGAACTCCCCATCTCCTTCCGCCCTTAAAGGCTCCAGCTAATACTGCACTTATACTGAAAACAGAAACTTGGTAGACCTACTAAACCAATTTAAATGACATAAACATTACCTAATCATTGATGAAAATGTTACAGATGTCGTTCACAGCTACCTGCAAAATGATGGAATTTCCGAAATCAGCTTCCAACACCACCATTAGCATCTGAAATAGCTGATTATATAAAGAAAATCAAAACTCCACAAAGTTCCCTGAAAAGAAGGAATCATCAACAAAGGATCGTACTTACCTCAACTCTGGCTATTCCACTAAGAAACATTATTCTAGCAATATGAACTCGGTTATTTCAAACACTGAAAACTGCCGTAGTTGGTCCGATTCCTGAAGGTAGGAAAAGATCCCACCCTAACACCACAGACTGATATCCCTATCTAAGGAAAATAGCAGAAAGATTCTGCCACACACTCCTCCAACTTCCTCCAAGAAAAAAGATGTAACATCCACCAACAACATACTTCCTCATACCAAAATCCACCAGCCACCAACTACTAGAGTCATAGAATTATAAAAACAGGGATTCTTCAAAGGGAAGAAAATTGGAGCGGTTTTCTCCTGGACATCCAGAAAGCTTTGACCGAGTCTTCGGGGTGTAATATTGATTAATATATATAAAATGATACAGTACAACACCCCACCATATCTAGTAAAAACAGTTCCTACCTTCAAAATAGAAAATTCCAAGTCACAGTAAATGAAAACTATCAAATCCAGATCAATAGAAGCTGAGTCCACAAGGAGGAATCTCAACAAGCTGTTTAATACTACGTGAACGACATCCCAGGCAAACAAAACTATGCATGTATGCAGATGAGCACTGCGATATTAGCACAACATAAAAAAATCACCCAACATAGGCTGCTATTAAACGAACACTTACAGATACTAGAAGCATGGTACTCTTACTTGAAAATTGGAATTGCTTCAAACAGAGGCCGTCTCTTTTCATTTAGGATACAGAAAAAAATGAACCGACATCTTCTTGGAAAACAAAAATATACCCTGGTCTCTTATCAAAATATCTTGGTGTAAATGTTGATAAAAAAACTCACTTTCAAACAACATGTAATACGAATTAAAAGCAGTACAGATCTGCAGTTACAAAATTTTCCCCTTTATTCGCGTGGGGTAAATCTTGTTTTGGCAGACGTAATAAAAATGCTTATCTACACCCTGATTCTAAGACCTATTTGATCCATGCTAGTCTGTCTGGCTCACACTGTGCTAACACTACTTTTTGACTTCTATTAGAAAAAAACTCCACAATAATTAGAACAATAGCTAAAGCCCAATGGTACAGAAATACAGAGAGGAAGTTGATTTTCACTTAAACTCCCCATTAATTAAAAAAATTTTATCAAAAACTTTTCTGCAAACTTCTTCCAAAAAAATCGATAATCTAAATAATAAAACCATACAAGAAATAGAAAAATACACCCCAATAAGAAATAACCCTCAACTTCATAGACCCAGAGAAATCCTATAATTTAAAATTATACAATAATTTAAACTTTAAAATCTAATTAATAACCACCCAACTCTCATGATCTTAAAAACCAAAGTCTCAGCATCATTAGCATCCGCCATCCACCCCTACCCACGTTACACTTATAGGTACCAAACAGCTCACTGCGCCACTGACTAATCATAACCCCACGCTCTTAATAAGACCAGATCGAGCAAGCAGGAATCGACTTCTGCTGCAATATTACAATTTAATTTCCATTCTGCAATAAATTTGATCATCCATTATATTTTTACTTTGTGATAACTTGTTTTCTGCAATAACTTTTTAAACTTTTAAACTAAGGTTGTTTTTTTTTTTCATCAACTATTAGTAATTTTTAAAAATAACTCCATAATAATTCATTGGTCTCTGGGCAAGTGAAACCAAGGTTCAGCGTTCAATAATCATTTTACTAGTTAGGATGTTGTAAGGCCTGTGAGGGCTAATTCCCTCAAATAATAGTTGCCGCTACTCTATTCTTTATTCATTCGTCCTCAGCATGTAAATGGGTAAGTCACATTTATGAAAGCCAATCCACAAGAGCCTCTCATGAGTGCTTTAAAGAGTGGGACACCAGCCGCATTTATTCCAATAATAAATACAACCTTTAGCATACCCATTCATTTATACTAGTCCTTTCCCTTTAACGATCCCTACTCACTGATATAACAATAACAGTGATAGAAACAAACATTAATGTTGATGTACTCTTGGATTGATATTCAATCAAAGTTAAAAGCTGTCACAATTCATGTAATTTTATTTCAATTTTTTTTCTTTTGTTAACGAAGCCGGGAAAAGGTGAGCGCTTGATGGTTTTGATGGCGGCGCTCATCTCGTGACGGATAATCACATTTTACATTTTAGAAATATCGAAAAGTTGTTCATTTATTACAACGTTTTTTACAACGTTTTTGAATTTCACTTGGTGTGTGTGTGAGTGTGTGTGAGTGTGTGAGTGTGTGTGTCATCAGCCTTTGATCGTTAATTTAACCAACTTCCCATCAAGCCAAGCAATAATACGTAACTGAACAAAAGTACAATAA
>BMAW01126846.1:116332-131844 GCA_019974015.1 Nephila pilipes | reverse complement strand
TATATATATATATATATATATATATATATATATATATATAGAGAGAGAGAGAGAGAGAGAGAGACATATGCAAGGATCAAGTCTTTGCAAATTCCAAGAGATGGCACTCTTAGTTTTAGTCAGCATCTTCACACGATACACTCTTATCTGGGATCATGTTGACTTTCGCACCTTAAAAATACTTTTTCATAATTTTTCGGACGAGGGGATCATCTTCGCCTTGTTTAGAGCAGATTCACCGGAAGCAATCCGATGTTTTTATTTTTGCTTGTTTTCTGGTGAATAACGATGAATCCATTTATCAACTACGATGACAAATCGACGAAAAATGGCGTCAACAACTCAACTCGGCAATAATTTAACTTTTTTTGGACAGCAAATTACGACAGAATCAAAACTAACTTATGAATCAATAACATATTTGTTTCGATTCTGCTTAAAAAATGGCGGCAACCAAAATGGTAACAATTTAATGCCATTTGTCTTCAAATGCAAGTACTTTTACATCCACATTGGTATAAATATGTATGTAATAATAAAATCATCCAATTATTCTTTCAAAATGAATTATTAAAGTAAATAAGAAACCACACAAACTTTAAAAATTAAATAAATCATCTGACTCAAGGAAATATTAAAGACTTTCTTTGGTAAGACACTAGATAGTTTTAGCATCATAAGCATATACAGTAAACTAACTTCATTCTTTGACTTTATTGTCTGCTTATTTATCTTCAACACAGATACAAGAAAGCATAAATACATATTTTTTTTTATCAGCAAGCAATTTCAAATCCATCAGGAGGGTTATTCTCCCTATTTTACTGAAATGTCAAATGCAAGCAAATAACATATGAAATAAAATACTTTAATTTTGCTTTTAGTTTTCTTTTTACGCAGGGAAATAAAAGAGAAACCAGACAAAGCCAATCTGTTTTTCGTTTTGTTTCGCTTTAAGTAAGATTTTAGGCTTAACTTGTATGGATAGTGACATTTCACCGGAAACAAAAGATGTCTGCTCTAGACAATTTATTTTTATTTTAAATATTGGATGATGTTTTGACTCTCAGAAAATCTTTAGATTAAATTTCAAAAATTTGGGAATATCGAAACTTGCTAGTCAAAGCTAATTTTTGTTCCATAGCTTTTCCATCAACTTTTCATCTTGAATTCTTAAATTTAATTTTATGAAACATGACTTTTATCCTGTATTTCTAAAACACTATTAATTTATTTTAATAAACAATGAAATAATATAACCGTGCTAGACTTAAATAATATAAAATTTTAAATTCCTAATAATGAAAAAAAAAAAAAAAAATTCAGAAATTGCTATCCGTTTTAATTATTTATTTTAAATAAAATTCCGTGTATTGGTTTTTTTTCCGAATGCCATATCAACGAAATTAAAAGATTCATTTAATACTATAACGTCCCTAGCAATTTTGAACGATGATCAAAATACGAAGTCCATACCACAGTTGACACCGAAGAATCTAGCAGTTGAACAGATTTATTAATACAACTAACACATCAATCAATAACTCCCGATACTAACCCAGAGATGGCACTCGTAGTAAACCAGTAACCAGGTCTTTCTAGAGTACTCACCTTTGCTTGAAACGTGTCAAAATTTTAAGTCGATCGGACTAGAAACAGCTGAGTTATCGAGGTTGGAGTAAAGTCGTTTTGTAGTTTGTTTAAAAAATGGAAAAAACCGAGTTTCTCGTGTTCTGATAAAACATTGTTTTTTAATGGGTAAAAACACCATGCAAGCGAAACAATGGATTGAAAAATGTTACCCGGACTCTTGTCCATCAAAAGCAACGATTTGTCGGTGGTTTGCCGAGTTTAAACGTGGTCGTACCGACACAAATGACGCGGAACGCTCGGGTAGACCTGTGGAAGCCGTTACACCGGAAAATATGAATGAAGTGACAAAAATTATAATGAAAGATCGTAAAGTGAAGCTCCGTAAGATTGCTGAGATAACACATATATCATATGGAAGTGTATTTACTATCCTTCATGAAAAATTGAGCATGAAAAAGGTTTTTTCCAAGTGGGTGCCGCGATTGCTTTCGATGGAACAAAAACAGCAACGAGTCGATGATTCAGAAAGCTGTTTATCGCTATTTACTCGCAACAAAAAAGGTTTCTTGCGAAAAAAAAAAAAAGACTTGGGAAAAATGTTGAATGATTTGTACCACCCTAAAAGCAGGACATCAAAGCGGTGTTTCGCGTTGATATGAATAAAAAAATGGAAAAAATGTTATTTCACATGACCGTAGAGTTAGCTGATGCGTGTTAATATCTCTCTTAACTGCATAATTTTCAATACACGAATTCGACATTAGAGTTGAATTTATCTAGATCCCGTCAGTTTCAAAACTATGATCCACGATGGGCGCTTTAATTATGTTTCAACAAGTCTGCACTGTCAGCTTTGTTTTGAATTAAGATGTCCGAACTTGCTACCAAATAACTTCGAGTCGAATTATATTAACCCTTTGCCAGTGTCGCCCGAATCCAGTTCGGGCAACTATTACGTGCAGAATTTGTGATGCCCCAACTGACTTCGGGCAGGAGAAAAATTAACGTTTCTATTTTCTGAGTTCGTTTCTACTTTAGGATACTTAGTCCACTATTTACCTAATAGATGGTATTAGTGGTCCTAGTTTTTCACCGATTACGACTTCAATCGAGGGAGGGAAAATGTGGGTACTGTCAGATAAATTAAGACACACTTGGATTGATAAACAAAGGCAGAGTTTCGCTTTCTCGTTTAGTTTCGGTTGTTTTTCAGTGAGCTTTTGCAAATAATTTATTTTTTGCAATGTCCGATTCAGACACCGATGAGGAATGCAGTTTAGGTATTTTTAATTAATTAGGTATTAATTTTAATTAATTAATTAATTTTTAATTAATGGGTATATTTAAAATTTCATTTTTGTAATAAAAAAACCATTTTCTAGATTGTATAATATTATATAAAGAAAAAAATTAAATAGTCAAAAAAAATTTCCATTTTTAGTCCATTTTCTGAAATATATGTCACAGTTAAGGGGTTAATAACCTTTATTACCTCTGCTTCCAATTAGTTGATAAAGCCAATCACAGTAAAACTATTTCCCTTTCAAGTAAGATGATTAAATTAATTTATATTATGTTCATGTAATAGTCTCATTGTCTTCGAAAATGCAAAAATAAATAAATAATCATTTATAATATCCGATATTTTAAATAATTTTATTACATTATAATCATAACGCATTTAAACGCAAATGAAGAACCAACTGATGAAGGTATAAATATTCAGTAACTGTAATTTAAATATTCCTAATAACTTTAAATGTTAATTTGTAAGTCATTGTTAAATAATATTTCCTAAGCTGTAACTCTCTGTTACGTTTTGTCCTAACAGAATGCCAACACATCTAATTTCTAATGAGTTTTCTTTAACTCACATTGTAGATGTGCCTGGTTCAAATTTTTAAAGCTTTTTCTCACATTTTAAAGCACTCTATTAAGCTGAAGTTTTCTATACATGATTTTTTTGGATGAAAATATAATAATTTAATTATAATTAGTAAGAATTGATTGGTTAAAATTAATTATTTTAAGAATTAAATTTAACGTCAAGTTTCTCGCCAAATCGCTAAATGGTCGCCATAATCCGCGTTTAATAATTTATCTTTTGCTTCAATTTTAATTACATTTAGCTTAAATATATTCAATTTATTTACATAATTTATCATTAACTTTAATTTTAATTACAGGTATCATAATTTATTAACATAATACTCAATTGAGCTAAAAAAGTTTACTCGTATTTATTTCAGACGATGAATTTTAATAAACGTCAAATAATAAAATACATTATTGAAACTAATTAGTGAATAAATTTAATTTTTCTCAACGTTCCCTTTTCATCTTAAAATATGATATAAAAAATTATGTTACGCAAAGTAGCGCGAATTTTAAATGGATGTAGGAAGTTTGAAAACAAATCCATGATCAAAAAATTCGTTTCTTACCGGTTTTATTACATACATATATATAATCCTAGGGTTTGTGTTAAGTGGTATTTAGAGTAAATGAATAAAATGATTCGATGCTGGTATTTTAAATTTATGGAACTAATGTTCTCGTGGTCCGAAGCATAATTGGTGAACTTCTATAATCATGCTAAAACCCATTTTCTTTTTTAATGATCGCCAATCTGAAACTCTGCCCCTGAACCCTGTTTTCAAAATGGCGGACTCATTGAAAACAGAAAGAAATCAGAAATTTCAAAATGGTTTGAGGTAGATGTAACGAAAAAGAAAACGCTTTCAAAGCTTTTAAAACTGTTGCTTTCTTTGAATTTTCTAAGAATTCTTTTTTTAAAACAGGACTTTTCCCGAGTTACAAGAAAACGGTAATTTTTAGAAACAGTTATTCAAAAACGCATAGCATAAATTTATGTAACGAAATACATAATTTTTGAACAAGTTTCTTGGAAAGTCTAGGACTTCTCAATCCTGCATTCGCTGTACAGCGGCACTATGCTCCCACAACTGGTACGATAATATGGGGTGGCAGTGCATACGACACACGTTCACCCCTCATATTGTTTCCTGGCACCTTTGCAAACCAGAGGAACGTTCGTGACTTTCTTCAGCTACATGTGTTCCCTCTCATGGAAGGGTTCCCAAAAAGTCATTTTTCAGCAGGACAATGTTCGCTGACACACAGCAATGTTTTTCACTGGATGCCTCAGCTACATATAAACCCTGCCCTGGCCTACTCTATCTCCAGAATTATCACTGATTGAGCCTATCTAGGATAATTTAGGAGGGCAAGTTGGACAACCTGCGTGTTAGGTCGAATTAATGGGGCGTTTACAGCATCTGTGGAACGAGGTGTTGGAGGACATCATACGGGACATGTATGCACAAGTATGCATTAATGCCCGACTTGTATGCTTCAGCGAGGTGACGTAGGACATCATACGGGACATGTCTGACATATCATGCATTCATGCTAGTTGTGGTACAGCAGGATAATAACACCTCCCTTCTTTTGTAATATTTCCTACAATAAATGATTATTTTGCTTTGATTTTGTAATCACTTTCATACATTAACATTGTATTTACGTAAGTAAGATTTAATTTTATTCTGACAACTTTTTCTTGATGCTCAACGTTTTATGGTAATGAGTAGGTATTTACTACGGCAATTAACTAAATTTATTTATTTATTAATATTATAAATTAGTTCTTCTTCGACTCATCAATAGAAGTCAAATTTTGTCCAGAAGCACTGATATTTGAAAACATAAATGCAGTTCCAAGAACATGCATTGAAAAAACAATATGTCATTCATAGGAAAACGTATAGAAATTAAGATCAATAAAATTATTATTAAATACTGTCGTAAGCATTAAAATCTTCATTTATCAACTATTTTGAACTCATTAATTTAAATTTGTTTCTTCAAACCCTAATTTGAATGTAATAAAATGCAACCAAAAGAGTGAAAAATGAATATTTTATCTGTGGAATTACATTTCTCCTGTAATTTTTTAAAATATACCTATTTTTTTTTGGAAAATCTACAAAACAAATAATTAAAATAGGTATAAAATAATTTATAAAATTAGGAGAAAAGATGTTCAGCATAAATCTTTTTGATCATTATTCTTTTTGATGTACTGTATTACAATACAGTAAATATATTAATATATTAGTCTAGTTTTAAAAAGGAAAGTAGAATTTCGATATGATAATGTTTTCGAATCCAAAATGGCGGCCTGACTCGAAATAAGTAAACTATTCAACTTTATTGCATTTAATGAGAAAATGGGGGGGGGGGATTTTGATTCAAACTAAGCCAATTTTTTTCCGTTTGTGCAGTAAGATATCCTTGAAAAATACCTTACTTATACAAAAGATGGTCACTTAAAATATTATATCCTCAAATAATATCAAATTTACGAAGTATTTTTAATATTGAAATAAATGGTTGAAACTTTTAGGAAGAAAGTTAAATTTTGAAAAAGAAAATTACATTTTTGGATAGTGAGAGAAAAGTTTAGTGATATTTTGTTAAAAAAAAAGTGAAACATTTATTTTTTTTAAGCTTTAAAATAATTTCTTAGCGCATAACCCTTGATTGATCTATTCCATCATATTTAAGAAAACAAAACAAAACATATTTGACTTTAAGAAATCTCATTTGGTAAAGTTTAAAAATAAGATTCATTTTTATTACAAAGTTATTTAACTTAGAATAGTAAGTATATCTGATAAAAAAAAGTAATTTTTATTAGAGTTAAATCAATCGAATTATTCTAGTGTCCATTGAAAATGGCTAAGCGTAAATTTTAAATCGGGTTCAACTTAGATGTTAATAACCAAAATTACAATAGTCTCAAGACGTAACTACCACATTGTGGTTTCATAAAACATTTTTCTTAAAAAAAATTCCAATAGAATATTCATTTTTAGAACATATCTTATTAGATTTAAATTCAAATAATTATCATAATTAAGTAGAAAAAATTATTATTTTTATCTATGTATAACGTTATATTCTTTATAACTTTCATTTTAAAAATTGAAACAGTTTTCATATTTCATTTTAAAAGGATTATGCCCTAAAGAACCCCTATTCAAATCAAGAATTTCATGAGATTTAAAAAAACATTCTTCGATTAAATATTCTCTTACGAAACAACTTTTATCGCTTAACCGATAAAAATAAATCCAACAAGTTTTAAACTGATTTTTTGTTTGTTTTTCACTTGAGTTTCTGAAATATAATCCGAAAAATAATAACAAACGATTTCATGCTGAAATAGAAGTTTAAAAGTATTTTATTTATTTCATTATTTCAATCCAATTACTGAACTTTTAATCTATATTTAGATTGATTATAATGTTCTATAGAGGAAAATATTTTTAAATAACGACGGTAAAGCAGTTTCTGCATTGAATTAAAAAGAAAAACATATGTAACTTTAGACATCGGTTTAAATGGAATTTTGCAGACGATCGAACCATTTTTGGTCATTATTAAAAAAAAAGTTAACACGAAAAATGTTATTTACGTATTATTCCATAAAGAATATATAGTTAGTTACCAAAACAAGTAAATATATCAAAGAAATATTATTCAATTATATTAAATTAGATAAATTAATTCACATTATATTGTTCAAAGATAAATTTTATCTACCATTATTTTAACTATAATTTGCAATCGAATGATTTTTCTTATTTTATTGATATACCATAATATAACATAATATTTAGTAAATCTTTTAATAAATATTAATTCATGAGATATACACAATATCATTTTGTACAATAAAGCATTTACATTTCTTATGGATTCATATATTAAATTAATGCTTTTGCTTGAATCATAATAATATCGTCTTCTGTAAAATAGTAATTTTATTCTTAATTGTACTTTACAAATATCGTTTGATGTTGAAACACCATTTCTTAGCTCAATAATTTATCATAAAAGCTTTTGTATATGTTTGGGAACTTTAAGCTTGATAAAAAAAAAAGTACTTTTCGCTGAAGCATAATGTATTCCATGGCTTATAAAAGAATACGTTACAAGATTAAAATAAGTATTAACTCTGTTGAAATATACAAATTCTGAACAATGTTAATTATATAGTTAAGAGAATTTAATCTTAATCTATAAATATTCTCTTAGGTCAATATCATTTAATTGTTCAATATCATATAATTAAGAGACTACTCAATTATGTTTACTTATAATTATAAATAAATCGTGTTAGAAATGTATATTTTATGAGACGCAGTGATAGTAAGACATATTACGATTAATTAATGAAAACAACTTTTGTATACATTCATTTAGTAATACATTAAGTTTACTATTTTGTAATTTTGTGTGATATTTTCTTCTTTATGGAAAAAAAAAGAAAATAATAATCAAGTTAATTAAGAATATATTTTGAGCTACGCATTTCAATTCATCGAAATAAGTAATGATTTCATATAAAATAAAGTCTGTTTTTGATTCGAGTGTATGTGTCCGAAATAATTTGAACATTAATTTGATGAAATTTCTAATGATATTAATAGTAATAATAAACATATTCGTTTTTATAAATATTGAAGAAATCTTTACATTTCCTGCTTTTTTCGTTTTGTTTATTTTATTGCTTGGTTCTGAGTTTTAATATCAAAAAATAGAAAGAAATATCTGTTTATATACAAAAATTGTTGTCGTTTTCCTTAGCATAATTTTTTAATGTTTATATTCAAATGGAATATTTTTTGTACACATAACAATTAAGATAATTGATAATCTAAATTCTTTCGAATTTCTTATTTTTTTAATTCTGCTATTAAGAGATAAAGTGTGCTTTATAAATTCGTAGATGTATTATTTATGACAATTTGATAAAAAGAGCGTTCGAAAATTGAAATTTAAAATTGAAAAAAGCACGTAAGAGAGTAAAATGTCTGTATTCTGCTTTTCTCTAAAAATAAGATTTTTTTTTAAATTCTGGTGCATTTTCCCTTAGATCTACTTCATCCGCAGAGAACTGATATTTTTTTCTATATTATAAAATAAAGTATAATATTTAATTTTTTTTTCATCTGATAAATACTCACAAATTTTAGATATGGCAAAATATTTGCTTAAAAGGATGGGAAAGTTGAATCATAAAATAAAAAATTTAAAAAAAAAGTTTTATTAAATTTTATTTTTGAAAATAAAATTATATGTTAAATGTACATAATGTTATATTTATAAGCAATCTGTAAAATGTTTAATGTTTTAATTTCCATAGACTTTGTGCAAGATATGCCTAAAAGTAACTGCATCACTTCTGTATATATATATATATATATATATATATATATATATATATATATATATGCAATTATTTAACTTGAATATATAATTAATATCCCTATTTTTCCTATTATTTAACTCATAGCAAACACCTTAATCTTATTTCCTGATATCATTCCCAATTAATCATTAATTTATGCAATCACACGCAATTGAAATCGGCACAATCTGCTTTTCTCCTGGATACAAACCTGTAGAAATATTCACTACAAGACTCTGTGTAAGCAGTTAAAGCCTTTGGAAATTCCTCCATTCAATACCGCGCAATCTGATGAAATCCCTGCATATAAATTCTAAGCATCGTAAAATCCCTTCTCTTTCACTTTTAACCTCAAAGGTAAAAACTTTGTCTATGGCTTCTTCTAATGTATATACTGTAATTTACTGAAGCTAACGGACATAGCGTGAGCGACGGTCATCACTTGCATCATGTAATTGTCTCTGTCTCATCGAATGACATTAAATTTACTCTGATAACTTTTTTTTGTGTTCCAGCCATGGGTTTTATTGCCGTTTTTACTCATCTATTAATTTTATATAACATTTATTTATGTTATATATATATAACCAAATGTAAACACAGCTTTTAAAAATTAATTGGTCAAAAATAGTTGTTTATTTTTTATAAAAGTGGTTTTCTGTACATAAACAAATATACAGATAAAGATATTTCAATGATAAAATGTGACTTCTGATCTTTTTACTTAAAAAAAGTCAATATTACTTAAACCTTACGTATAAAATAAGTTCATATCTTTCCTTACCGAATGTGTCTCAGTTTTCTGTTAAAATGGTTTATACATACAAAGTACGACGTTTTTCTATAATCTTTTATATTAACTACGAGATATTCAAGACCAGTTATCACGATGTAGTCGAAACAGAAACAAATATTTAATTCAGAAAACAGGTAACAGGATGAAACAGTTAAAATCTTATAATGTATTCGCCTTTAAGTAAAGAATAAGATTGGCTTTGTATTCCAAACAATAAGCAGCTTAAATAAGTTTGTCACTTAATGTAAATTGCAAGTTAACGTCTCGCTGGATTAAGGGTGATGTAGTATTTTCTTCCCGAATTCTGTTAACTCAGTTTCCGACAACGTAGTCTCTTTCCTCATTGTGGGGAATCAGATGTCTTATTTGCATTTAGTTAATGTAGAGTTGTTCAGGAATATTGTAGAAGGTTTGATTAAATTAAAGTTTCTGAATAAGAATATGTTTTCTTAACAATGGATAAATCTTTTTTTATTATTTCATTTCGCAAATAGAAGTTCAGAATTTATATAAATGTTTCTATTGTGTAGTTACGAATAGTTTACGTACATAATAAATTCTTCACTGTTTTTTTTAATTTCATAGTGAAAACTTATTGCGTATAGTATTTCAAGTTATGCGCAAATACTTTTAGATTATGCTAGAGATAATTTATTAAAATATTCATGATTTCTCGAGTTCATCGTACATTTAAATGAAAATATTAATTTATTTCAACAAATATTTTATTGTTCGAACGATATAATACTTATTATAAACAATTTGCACATTTCTTCATTAATACAATAAAAGTTAGAGAATGTATTTATTTTAACACTTTGAGAAACAATCTTACAAATCTAAGCTTATATTTTATTCGTGTTAATTTGCATCACAATGCACCTAAACTATGTGGATATTAATTGACTCAATATGTTTTTATATTTAATCATGTACCCGATGACGTATTTGGTATATTAGTTGGTTCTAACATATCATATAAAAAATAGATAATTAAAATGCGAAGTAAAGGAAAATATGCATGTCAATTAATTCAAACATTTACCAATATTTTTAATGGCCACGGTAGCCTAGTGTTTATGGTCATGGATTAGCGACCGGCGGCTTTCGTTCTTCTGCCGTGTAGCCGTAGCTGACGCACGGTAAATCAGTCGAGGCTCAAAGTCCTCCCATTGTGGTGGTGTGAAAGTTAGGAAAGGGAGGTGCAAACCCAAGTATCATCCTCGTTACTTGATCGAGATTCGAAATTACGACGTCCGTCGCCAATAGCCCTCGCGTTGCTTCTAGTGCGAGGTTAAGAAAATCAACCATAAAATTTAACTTTATTTATATGAATCAGTTGCGAAAATGCGTAAATAGCTTATGTAAATGGTGACAAATATTCATTTGTATTTATATTAATCTGTTGTAAGGAAAACAAGGACAGTTCAAAAAGTTCCCGTATTAGGAGGAGGGAAAAGGAAAGGCGAAACTCACTTTAATTGACCGTTGACTGTTGTAATTGACGGCTATCAATGAACGTTTTATCTTTTCTTCAAGAAACCAATCTGAATGACGTTCATCGTATCACAAGAAATCGTTGCCATATACTTTATGGCTGATGAGACTTTCTTTAACTTCTTTGGAAAAGATGCACTGGAAGAAACTCATTGTTTTGATTGATGCTTTGTTTCCGGAATATTATGAGGTGCGGTGGTAACTCGACGCTGCCACAATTGAATTTAAATGTAGGCTACCATAGTTACTGAATCAAAATTAACATACTAATCAGTGTCAAATTTATTTTGGCGCTGTTTATGAGATAGTAGCACACAATTGTAACACCACCTTATCTTAGTAACGTCTTAGTTAGTTAGAAACAGCAACCTTTTGAACCACTGTTGAAGATCTCTTCAAGACAATTTGTAAATTGTTGTGGAAATCAATGATTTTTGTCTGCTATGTTGATATTACTTTAGTACAAATTATGAATTTATATTAGGCACTTGTGTTTACTGATATTTTTGTATCTTTGAGATTGTAAATGAAACGTGACCCATGTGGTGACCGGGAATGATAGAATAGTCTCACTGTAGCTCATGCATGTCGTAAGAGGCGATTAAAATGGGTACCTAGCGTCTGGGGGTATAGCCGGGCACCTTGCCCCTGGGGATTATATCAGGGGACCTCAGGGACTTGTTTTCTTTAGGCAAGTACAGGCATCATTACCCCGAGGTACCCTAGTGATCTTTTTCTTTCCAATGGGGTTTACTGTCTTTGGTAAACACGGGGAACACACCCTCGGGATACCCTAGCAATCCTTCTCAATTTTCGACCCTCCATCTTGTCAATCGTTTGTCTTTTCCTCAATTTCTTCTCGTCTAGACCACAGTTAATTCTTTTTTGGTGCAGCATAGCCATATTTGGCTCATGCTCCAATAGACTTCACTTTCTCACATGACCTTCTTATCTATCAATCTTTTTTCAATGTTTTAATGTCTAGATCACAGATTTAACTTGTTTGGTGCAGTATGGCCACATCTGGCTCTTGCACCAATAAACACCACTATCACCATCAATAAAACTTCACTATCACTATCATGTAAATGAAACATGTTTTGATTAGCCGAATCCTTTCGGCCAAGCTGGCATGAAAGAGCGTTTCTCCTTTACCCTCGACCGTCACGACATACGTGTTAGAGCCTTGGAACTTTTTAAAAACTAGTATTTTAGGCTCAAGATTGTAAAGCATTAAGCTCCCATTTAAAGGTTAAGTGAAGTTGAGTTGTCTGTAACAAATATATGTATTTTATTAAAATTTTACGAATATAACTGAGGTGTTTAACTCTTGCCGACAAATATTCGAGGGAAAAAAAAGGAAAAAATACGATATATGTATGTATAACAGATTTGAAGTTGTTTACACTAATAGCAAAATGTGAATTATTTCTTCCAGTTATGTAATATACTCGATTTTTGAAAAGCTAATCTGGGGGAGGGGGAGTGATACTCCGAACTTTGATGTGGTGTTAAAGTTTGGAGATGGAGGTGCCAGGTCAGGTGTCGTCCTCGTCTCTTTCTCGAGTTTCTAAACTACGAGGTTCATCACCAATTGTCATCGTGTTGCTTCTGGTGCGGCGTTAATAAAAACAATTAATCACCCGAAAAGGCGAAGTAGCAATCTTACCACATTTATCGAAAATTTTAATTAATTTTGTCTATAAAAATATCTGATCACGCCGGGTATTTTAATTCGTTCTGTTGCCTTTTTCTTCTTAAAGATATTTATAATTTATTTTTATTCGTAAGATTTTTGTTTCGAATTGATCAGCTTAATGTTTAGTTAATTAAACCATTATAATAATAAAAGCTCTGTGCAAAATTTCACTATCATACACCCCCCTCGCTTTTAAGTTCTGCGTTAAGACATTTTAAAAAAGCACAGCGTCGATACATAGCGATAAAAATGAAAATATAACGAGGCACATTAAACTCTTTTAATGTCATATGAAGTTGGAAGTTAAATTATAAAAACGAGTTTTTTAATATTGATATCTTCATAGTAACACAATATTAATTTTTTTTTATTTTAAAATGTTTTATATGATTTAGTAATACTAATATTTTTTAATATAAATATGTGCTTTGAATAATGATTTATAAATTTAAAAATAAAATGACTATTTCCTGAAGAATGCAGTGATTTGTATATCACTACATTCGTCATATTTTACTTAAATTGAAAACATAAAAAATTTTACTGAAAAAAACAATGCCAATTTATGATAACAAAAAAACAAGTCGTGTACATTTCACATTTTATTTTGAAATATGGTCAAGCAACTGAACTGATTTAACGACACTATTTCTAAATTATAACTCAACATACACACAAAAATATTCCTGTTATACGCAGATTTTGTTAATATTTTATCTGGAAATTAAAAACAATAGTGATCTGAAAATGGAATTAATAGTCCTTTGAATAACCCTCCATAAAAGTACTAAGCCTACTTCTATGAAATATGTAAAGTTATATTTAGAACAACAGCAGACAAGTAAGTCATCTGCTTTTGTCTGATATTTCACATACATCAAAAATATATCATGTTGTGTAATTTGAAAAATCAGATTTCCTATCATTCGTAAAGAAATATTTGAAATATTTAGATGTATGCTAAGAAGTTTCAGTTTTACCATTGGCAACCATCTCAAGACAAGGGGAAATGCTAAACTGCGCAATAAATGCGTTCCGTGAGGATTGAGAGATAAGCAAATGCAGCGAAGATTTCAAATGAGCATCTCACTTTATTTAAAGAACAACAGGGTGTCCTTCCTAAGAAGAATTATATCGTGCTATGAGAAAATTGAAATGCGTATTACCACCAAAAGGAAATGGTAGAGCATACAAGGAAGCTATACCTACATAGTCAAAAGATTATCGTGTTGTATGGTGGAATGCAAGACATACCATACATATTCATTTTAAAGTCTATGGCTCACAATAGCTACACGGTCATATTGAAGTAAAATAGAGAAAATGTATTGAACACTTGTCCAAATAGACCTTTTAGTAAGCAACAAATATGGATTCGCCCTCCTCCATAATAATGCACTTCTGAGTGTGGTACAAATAACCATACAAAAGCTTGAAGACTTAGACTACGAGATCCTATAGAACCTTTCGTATTCACTTGATCATTCACCGACGGATTACAGTTTGTTTCGAAGTTCGGAACACTTGTGCGAACCAAGAACTTTCGTCACAGGACAGAGGTCGAAAAGTATTTTATAGACTTCCTTCATATACCTGAAGATTTTAGAAAGACGATTTAATTTGATTGGAATGCAGTGGCAAAGGAATATTCAAGCAAATAGTGCGCACATTATGATTAGTAAAAAACTTACTTGAATTTAATAATTAAATACTATTTTTCTACCAATGATATGCCCTTTCATTATTAGACGAACTACTATGATATAATTCTTATATGAAATATTATTCAAGAAAATTTCACCGTTCTGATGAAATACTAGAGATTTCTCTATTTATTTTTCTTTCTCTATCACAAACAATAAACAATTCAAAAATTTATATCTAGCTTAAGATATTTATATTCAATATTTATATCTAGCGTATTGTTTTTATCGTTATGCTATCTTTCTGTAAAATTATCATTATATTTAATTGAAAATAAAAAGCCAAGAGGTTCTTAGTTTAATTTCTTATTTATTTATATTTACTTTTTCATGATTGTAACGTTTTCTTTTGAACAAATGGTTAGCGAAGATAAGTTTTTTTTTTCAATCCATATAATAATAAGTCGGGTGCCTATTCACTCCCCTCTCCTTGCCTCCATTTTTCCCCTTGAAAAATTCTTTGAAATGAACCAGTGCTTAGAAGCCTTGCATAAACTTTAAGCCAAAAACTGTTTTAATCACTCTTTGTTAATATACTTTCATCTCACATTCTTTTTAAATGTTGTTATTGTGTGGTAAAAAGCTAGTTTTAGAAACAAAAGCATTAAATGGAAAAAATGAAAATAATAGTTTGTTTAACAATACGATTTGTAATTTTAACTTATCAGTATATTAAACTATATCATTTTTATAAAAATATTTATTATATTTTTTTCCCCTTTTTAACTTACTTTCAGTGTTTCATGTATTTAATTACTATGAAGATTTTATCTATTAGTTTATAGTTTATCAAATTCATTTTCAGCATCGCATTTTAGGAAAGGAAATCTGATAAAAACTTATTATTTTCTTATTAATATATGATAATACTTTTTATAACATGCTTTACCTCCACAAATTAGACTATTGTTAATGTTTTTTTTAAAGTTTTATCTTTTTTTA
>BMAW01126846.1:85716-116232 GCA_019974015.1 Nephila pilipes | reverse complement strand
GAAATGTCGAAGATTGATGACTTAAAATCCAGGATTACAACCCTAATTGCCGGTACCAGACGTGAAATTGACTGTCTTCTTAATATTTGCAGTGTGACGAAGGAGGCACGCGTGGAAGTTCATTGACAAAGATCATAAATCTTCCAGTAAAATGGTCATTCAAAGAAATACGAACGAACGAACAATAGTACCCCAATAAGGTATTGCACCGTCTTATTGTAAAAAGACGCGTTGTGTAAATATGAAATTTTCCACTTTATTTTATATTTTTTTCTTGGGAATTTGTAAAAGACATCGTTTGTTGGAGTAAAGTATCGAACATTGATGACTTAAAAGCCAGAATTAAATGTGGAAATTCATTGACAAAGTCCATACAATTTTTTGAGTCTATCTAACCATTTACGTTATTAATTTTAATCTATTTTTATTATTTTATGAGTTATAAAACATCAAAATGTGACCGAAATTTTAGTAACATCCTGTATATATATTTGTTTCACAACAAACGACAAATATTTCAATTCCAGATCAAACAATTCAGAAGCATGCTTGTATTAAAGAAAAGAACTTCTAAGTAATGACATTCAGTTCAAAACAAAAACTGATGATATCAATCAAGTTTTTCAAAACAAAAAAATTATCGAATCCCTACATGATTTCAATAAACCTATAGTTTTAATTCAAATTAATACATTACTTTATTTAAAAAAAATGTTATAAATTCAAAAAATTATATTCGACTCGATGTACTGCTTCAAAAATGTATCGTTTCAAGAAGTTTTTACATATTTTGTGGAATATAAAAATATTGATCATTTCAAACATTACCATCTATCTTTGATGTGGCCGCGGTAACCAAAGGGTCATGGTCACAAACTT
Organism: Nephila pilipes; assembly: GCA_019974015.1. NCBI lineage: Eukaryota > Metazoa > Arthropoda > Arachnida > Araneae > Nephilidae > Nephila > Nephila pilipes. The sequence goes on along the minus strand of BMAW01126846.1, from coordinate 115,353 downwards.
GGCGGCTTTCGTCGAATCTTGAGTTCCAGTCCGGATGCCACTACAGATCCACGGTTTACCCGGATCTGACGCACGTTACATCTGTCGAGGCTCAAAATACTCACAATGTCGTGGTATGGAAGTTTAGATAGGGGAGCTAGCACAGGTGTCGTCCTCGTTACTTGAACGAGATTCAAAATTACGAGGTTTGTAGCCGATAGCTCTTAGGTTGCATGTAGTGCGACGTTAATAAAACCACACTATATTTGGAAAGTTCATTATGACTTATATTCAAGGGCTGACCAAATTAAGAGTGCTGATTTTTTTCCAATTAAATTTGTGGTACTGCGTTCCAGATCAGAATCTTGGGAGTAGAATGCGGGCTTGTTAGTCTTAGAAGGATGAAAAAGTTGTTGCAGTAACGTTCTGAAATGAGTGTCGTGATTCTGAATCCCGCCAGATCCGTAAGAAAAGATTAAAGGAATACCGAATTCGCATTCATTTTGCGAAGGGAAACGAGCCGTTCCAGATTTTATATGAAATAAAATCTCTGTATAAGAATGGTGTCAGAACAATCATGTACTAGCGTTGTAATCAGTGCAAGGTTTTCTGAAACACTTGCACAAATATTTCTGACGCCCAAAAAATAAAGTCATTTGTCTTTTGGAGCCTTAAAGGAATTCTCCGAATTGAATTTTCCCCCAAGGGTTTAACTTCCAAAAGATATTTCCTACATCAGTTATATCTAATCTACATTTATAGTCATAGAAAATAGTTTGAAGATATCAAGAATCTAGTTATAATGATAACCAATTTATTACGTGCATTGTTTATCCTTTTGATGTGTTAGATGAATCAGCAGTTTTCGCTCTCTAATTAAGCACAGTGCTACGATAAAACGGTCGCTAAAAGTGGTAGCAGTTTTCCCCTGAGCTGTTTTTGAAAATGTCACCTTTTTTCAGACGATGATACAAATAGCTAGCTCGGTTTTAAAAAGGAATCCCTAAATAATTACTCGTGGTATATTAATGTGAGATTTACAGCAATTGTAACTGGCACTTTTAAACAAATCAGTAAATAATAAATCTGAGAAATATTAAATTAAATTAATGTTAATGATTAAATTAAATTATCTAATTAAATACATGCAGATTAAAATTTTGAAAAACATTTAATTATTATAGTTACCTAAAACTCTTTTTGAGTGTGATACTTTAAAACATAGAATTATCCATCAGTTATATATATATATATATACATGTTTATATATATATATATATATATATATATACACATGTTTATATATATATATATATACACATGTTTATATATATATATATATATATATATATATATATATATATATAAATAAACATGTGTGTGTGAACCTAACTCATCGATCGGAAAGTGTACGACAAGAAATTTCACCTTAGAACATCCACCTAATTAGATGAATGATGTCCAATGTCAAATGATGACGTATGAATCAATGTCCAACAGGATTATTGACTATTACGGTTGGTCAAAGTATTAATCTTTAATTTTTTTTATGATATATCCTAATAAATCTTTTCATTCCTCTGATATTGGTAGTATTTCGTTTTCAATACGTATACATCACATCTACCGATTTTCCTCCTATTCATAATAGTCCTTCTTGGCGAGTCAATTTTGTGTCATAGTGTGTATAAATACGGTATATTCCCCACAGTTTACTTTCGGAGATTTTCGGGCTCTTGTCTATTAAAGCGGCGCCCGCCAAACTAAGAATATGCCAATGTCGCCAAGCTAGTTAAAATCGCCAAGTAAGCGGAGCGCGAAATTGAAATGTAGGAAAACAAATAACACACCAATAAATAATACAAAACTTTTTTAATTAATATTCTTATTTAATAATCTTTTATATGTTTAGTGATAAATCTCATCCCAATAAGTACTAAAAAAATTAGATGTTTAATATTAATATTTACATCACTTTTAGTGCACCAATCTACATAAAAGGCCATATTTTCGAAATTGCGTTCACTATTTTATAGAAAGCATTTTTTCCCCCAACATATTTCCTCCACATAAATTCTGCCAGATACGATTCTAGATAATGCCGTGTCGCGCTGTTTCTTGTTACGCCATTTCGCGGAACCCAACATTCATTCAACATTTTGCGTGTGAACTCCCGTTGACGGATCTACAAAATTGTACTTATGGTTCTCCGTGAAATCTGTAAAACCATCATCCATTTCGCTGTTTGGTAAATTGAAAATTGTTAACGACATTGTCAAAGGCAACAAAATAGGTATTTAAAAAAAAATCCGAAATCGGTAACGTTAACAGGTAAGCGATATTTTACTAAAATGATGAAGTGTTGTTTCTTTAGGACTGCTACCTTAGGAGTTTACAACCAAACATGGCGATAAATCTTACTGCTTGGCGATTTTCCGAAATCGTAATTTGGCGGGCGCCGCTTTAATGGACAAGTACCGATTTTCCTGTAGATTCGAGTGTTTGTTGACCTTGATCTCCAGGTCGCGATTGTAAGAAAGATGTGGATTCTTATACAAACATTACCATCCAAGGTCAAAATGTGATGCTAGATTTGGTAGAAAACGTCCGAAAAATGTTTCCACGTATGTCTTACGGGAAGAAATTGCATTGAATTACATATACTGAATTGACATCAACAACAATATTTTAGTACAGAAGTGGGTAATTATTTTGGCAAGGAGAGCACTTTGTGAAAACTGGTCACATCTTTTAAATTGAAACGTTAGATAACTTTGCATTTCAGAAAATGTATAATTTATACCATAAGAATCAATACATAAAAATTAAATAAGAATTGCAGTCTTATTCATTTTACAGTTTGTGCTAATTTTATGTAATCAATAGCAAGTACAATTAATTTTAGAATTAGTTAAATGACACAAATGTACCCTACTCCATTTTTTTGCAATTTTGCTTTTAAAACCCGGGGTGAGACTGTTTCTGGAGAATTTCATCAATGTCAGTTAAAGTCTGTCAAAAAGCCTCTATATTTAACTCTTGTTGATCTTCCAGGCAAAAATATTTTGCTCATAAATATCTGTAAACCCAATTATAAAGAACATTTTCCAATCAAATTTCTTCATACATGGAAGGTTTTCTGCAGCCAAAAATTTTAAAAAAATATTTTATGTCACAGTATTAAATATTTCTTTCACAGTGTGATCTGACTGCATGTCAATAAATTCAAGGTGTAGTTTATCAGGTACTGTATCAATATCAGAAGTGATGGGAAAAGAGAGACAATCGAATTTAGGCTCAATTTTCGTAATGTCCTGAAACCTTCTTGTGATCTTGTTCTCCCAATGCTGCATATGTTCCCTAATCTTATCAGAAACACATTCAGATAGTTTCGGTTGTTCTATTAAAGGGAAATTGAAAAAAAAAAATTGCCTTCTCAAGCCTGCCTTATAAATAGACATAGCTTTTCTTCTATTGATTTTACGCATGGTAAGGGAATCTCTGTTCAAGGTGATTTTTTTCTAGCCTAGAGGGGGGGGGGGCGTCGGCCAACCATGTGCTTTCGGGGGGCGTTATTTGCCTCTCCCCCGTTCTAGTAGACGAAGGCGCGAGAGACGAAAATATTATATTAAGTTTTTTTATATCACAAGAACTGGGGTTCAGATCGAATAATGGGAAGTAAAAGAAGTAGCCATTTAACGATGAAACAAAGTTCTTGTGAGAAAAGAATTATCTGATGTATAAAATGCATTTATAAAGTTTTCCAATGCTTATGACATTGGGTTATTCGCCATTTTCTTCTCTCTAACCTCGGGGACCTTTGACAGTTTGAATTGCTTAAAATTACGATTTCGTTCCAATCAAAATAAAACGTTACTAGACAAATTAGTTACAGATAAAAATGAAGGGGTGATTTAGGCATAATGATATATAAAGAAAAAAAAAGAATTAATGAAAAATGAAGAAAAATGAAGGGAGTGTGCTATCGAAAAATTGTTATTCAGATTGATATCCTTATGTTAATTTTGAGGATTGAAGAGATTTCCACTAAAAAATTACTAAATTACATAGTTACTTTCAAAGAGAGTTGTGAAATTCCGAGCGAATGGAAGCATAAGATGGAGTTTTATTTAAATCATAAATTAGGATGTGAGTTAGATTAAGATTTAGAGAGAGGATACTATATATATGTGTGTGTGTGTGTAATGATTTAACTTAATTCTCATTAATTTCTCACCATAATAATTTTATTTACTAAATTTGCCCATTCTCTCCTTTAAACGATAATATTCATTCGTATTTTCTGATACAATTCCTTATTCTTTTTAATTAATTCAATAACACGTTCTAAAAAATTCGCTGACAATGCACTTCCATTGGAACAGACCCGTATGGATGATCCCTTCCAGACTTTAAGTCTATACTTATCTTCCCTGGAAGCCCCTAAATTCAGACCATATGGACTCTGACGTTTAATTGAATTTTCCCTCATATAAATAGCTAAACACAGCAAAAAACGCTCTCTTCTGATGCTTCTATCCTCTTCATACTGCCACTCTCTTATGCTCGTCTTCTCTCTGATGATCATCTGAGATTTGTATGGTAATTTCGCTTCGGCCTTTTCTGGCCGAAGCCTGACTAAAGTCTGCTACAACATGGAAATAAAAGTATTTCGACTATGTAGGGAAGGATTCATCACTATTGAACAAACGTCAAAGTAAATACGTTACATACATACATAATTATATATATATATATATATATATATATATATATACTCTATCTCTCCTATATGTACCATTACAAATAAAATTTTATTCTCATGCGTCTTGATTTGAATTTAGTAAGTTTTGAATAATATATTAGATTGAATATGGCCCTAGAACAGGGTGATGAAGGACAGACGTTACAATCTAACAAAAATACAACTCTGCAGAATTAATAAACGTGTGTGTATAATTTCATAATCTTTGAAGAAGATATCCAAAGCATGAAAAATACCTTCTTAAACAGTGACGCTCAAATGTTTTTTTATACCATTATTTTACTTGTCATAATTCTTTTTAACTTAACCTTATTAATTTTTCTTTAATGTTGTATTTATGTATCAATATAATAATATATTTTTGGTAAACGGATTAAAGCTGTATTCTCACTTGATAATAAGCAAAATCACTATTCTGTCTTGTCCTTAGTACCAAATTGAAGATCGTCTACAGTTCGAGTAATTTTTTGTGATAAATAATTATGCATGAAATAAAAACTTTTAACATATATTTCGACAACTAAATTAAAAAAAAAGCATTTATTATTAAAAATTTATACTGTGTTATTAATCAATATTAGTTAAGTTATCTTTAATAGGATTATGCAGGATTTTTTTCCCTCTAGTTTCTATTGGTAAAAAATTATATTCTGAATCTACATTTTAAAGGTTCAAAATATATGTTTACTATAATGAAGATTTGATAAAATAAATAATATATTTTAATGCCCTAAATGCTATATATTTATGCCATTTTGTTGGAAATTAAATTTTAAATACTTTTTTTCTTATTCGTAAATTTTATTGGTTTATTTATAACCTTATGTATTGAATGCTTAAAAAAAAATTTAAAGAAAAAAAATAAAAATATTATACAATAAATTTATGAAAACTAAGCACTAAGCATATTTTTTTGATTTCTACAAATATTAGAATTACCATAATAAACACATTCATTGTCCTGTCGTGCTTCTTTAAATATCATTTATAAAATGGAATTCTTAGCCATATCGAAAATTCAACTTTCCGTGAGTAGGTGCCAATATTCTGAAATTTTTAAATGTAGGATGTTTTATTAAATAATATTCTTTGTTCTAAAATAATATATCTGTCTTGAGAATTGAATTGTATTATCTATAACAAGACATAAAATACTCCAGAGGGAAAAAATGCCAAGAAACAAAAACATAGTTTTTGTATCGCGCTCCCTTCAATGGAAGATGACTTTATGGTATATAGTTTTGACTCTGGAGGAAAAAAGAAAAAAAAAATAAATTAAACATTGTAAAAACTTCAACATAATGTTTTGAAACATGTCTGACGTACTTTTATTTTTCTTATATAATTTTTTATTTTATTGGTTAAATAAGTTTTGTAAAATTGTCGTATGAACAGAAATTATTTTCACAGTAGTAAAAGAATGGAAATAACAGTCGTGAATCATGTCAGAATTAAATGTAGTATTTTCATATCAAATAATCGTATTTTTGTACCCAAAGAGAAATTATTAAGGGATAAAAATTTAAAGATCTATTTTTGTTGTTTTCCATAGATTTCATCTGATATATTATTGAAAAATAATCTACTTTGTCTGCTATTTGACACAGTTGAGTAAAGGTGCAGGCGATTTTTTCCAAGCTTTCTCACATTGATAATGTGAAAGTGAAACTGGAACTAAGCAATCAGTTAGAAAGCAGAAAGGTCACGACCTGTGAAAGGAAGCTAAAAAAGTGGAAGCTATAAAACGTGCTTCAAGAGATCGGTTATTGTTCAATGTCCATCTCGATTCTTATAAACTGGTACTCTTGTAAAGTTATGTTTGTAATATTTAGTACAATTTTAGTCGGCATTCCATTGCATTTGTTTCATTTTGTCACGGAATAAATGTCCACATATTTAAAAAAAAATAAAATTACAAATAAGTGAAAGCAATAATTTTTGAGCATCTTTAAGTTTGCTTCAGAGACTAATGAATTTTCTTATAAATAGAAGAAAAAAAATGAGAAAAGTGAACTTAAGCTGTTTAGATTAAAAATTAGGTATGTATTATAAATGACCCTAACCAAAAGAAATGATTACTATATATATAGGTGTACATACATTTATTTGCTTAGTTCCAGTTTTTTTTTATTTAGCTTATATATATTCTTGATATTCCTCTTTTTTCATTTTAATAAGCTCGATTAAAATGTGAGAGCAAGTAAATAAATAACTCAGTGAAAAACATATTTTTAGGAAAACGCTTATATACAAGAATTATTTACTGGAAGAAACATGGGAAAAAAAGTCTTTATTTTGTATAATAATAATACAATTAAAAATGACTGATAACAAAACAAATTCGAATGAAATGGCATACAGATTTAAATCATATAGTAATTTAAAAGATATTCAGGAATTTATGTGCAGTGTAAATTCTTAAAATGATTAAATAATTTTCGCTCTCAGATACCAAATTTTTAGTTAATTATTTTTTGGTTTTGTTATTTATTCATACAGAATTAATAACTGGTACAGAATAAATATGGTATTAATGGGACTTATATTTCAGTTCACCTTTTTGTTGCTTTATTGTTATATCGTAGCGTAAAGTGATTTAATTTATGGTTGATGTTCTTTTTGATACCGAATTTATTAATCTAAAATAAAAAATGATTTTTCACTGTACAGAAAAGGAAGTTAACATTCTGCGCGTTTGTGCATTGTATATCATATTTCAGTAAAAAAGTATTCATTTAGAAAAATAAAAATGTTTGTTTTATTTCTTTTTGTTTTTACATTATGTTTGTAACGATGTAAGATAATTTTATATATGATACGGAAATACAAAATTCGAGGACATTTAAACCTATTTTTGAACCAAAAGTAACGCAGCATACACAGTTAAATCTATTATAAGGAAATAAGAACATAACAACATTTTCATGTTCTCTAAAGTGTTTTGATTAACCAAGATATAAATACATTCAGTTCTTATAAGAAAAAGTTAATACCAGCTGTTGTTTCCCAATAGTGATGAAAATTGTTGAGAATATCAGCTGCTCTCTTTGTACAAGCAATGAACAATTGACTGCCAAAATAATCGTTCTGTTAGTTTTTGTGACTGAAAAGTAATTTTATAATGTTTCTATTTATGAATATTATTTAATACTATTAAGCAAACTATAATAGAAAATGAGTAGAATATTTTATCATGAAAAATATAGCCATTTTAATGCTATTTGCTTCCATTTCTGTATTCTTGCAATAGTTTTTCATTGTTTTGTTACTTCCCTTCCCTTTTTTCTTTCTTCTGTTTCATATCACACACTTCCTATTTAAATAAGAAAACGAATTCATTTTTATTTACTTCATGGAACCTTTTAACGGTCTATGGGTTTTTATTGCAGCAGGTAATAAATTCTGCCATATTAGATGTTTCCTATTCTATGCTTTATATAAAAATATGGCACTTAGATTTTATATATTTGCAGTAATACTCTTAAAAACATATTTTTATTGCTCAAAATGGCTTATTTTTACGTTCAATACAATTCAATTCTGTAAATCATTTCCAAATAAAGAAAAATTACATCCATATAGCAAAAGCTTCAGTATTAAAATTTACATAACTTTCTTTAAGAAAAATTAAACTTTTTTGAAATATTATTCAAGTACATGTATATATATATATAATATATTTATGTAATATATATGTATGCATATATATATACATACATATATATATAATGCTTACTAGAGGCAAAATAAACATGTATATAAACTAATAATAAATTACAAAAATAAAGAAAAACAAATTAACTAAATTTTAATTGTAAATTTGAAATAGTAAAAAAAATTGTTATTATCAAGTAAATAAATAAATTTATTGTGTGTGTGAATACTTGTTATAATCCAATAACAGCAAGGTAATTAAGTTAAGATAAATAGATTAAACTAGAAATAAAAGAAAATAAAAAGTCTTAGAAGGAAAATTTTTATTAAATTGCCGTGTGTATAATGTTATACAATAATATATAACAATATGTATTAAACATAAATATTCTATTAAAGAATTACTTAACTATAATAATTGAAAATTTCACTGTACTTAATATGTAATAATACAACCTGTAATTTTAAAAATTTCAATTACTTCAGTGATCTTAATAATTAAGAACACCTTAGATAGACTAATAATGCGTAGATCAAGAAATAATAAGGCAGTTGAGTCGAAAATAGAGATAAAGTAACTAAAAATACTGTGTCAGGCCTAGATCTGAGATTACGTGTTAATAACTCATTGGATTAACATTGGATTGGAGTATTTTTGATCTAACTCTTCCCACTCAGCATGATTACATTACCACAAAATGGTATGGAACTAAAGGCAAGTAAATATACCTTTATTTAAAGCAGTTATTAAGAAAGAAACAAAAGAAAAAATAAACAGGAGCACCAAAATTCATTTTAGTCAAACTATTATTCAGAAAATGAAATATTTTGTGATCATCAGTTTGAATCAGTGGAGTACTACATTTCTTTAGAAGATAATGCATTAAACTAATCTTTTTTTAACGGAAAAGACAAAATAAACAAGTAGAAGAGATAACTCTTTTGAATTCATAGACACAGAGCATCTCATAATGTTTAAAAAAATGCCCAATTATTCACACATAACCAAGCATATACGAAATCTGTAAACAATTATCTGCCTGAGATTCATGTAAACACCAAATTTTCATAATAGACGTACCCAGGAATATAAATGTATATTACATTCACATTAAATATTGAACAAGAGGATTTGCCTTACATAATTCAATTTTTTTCTACATAGTTCATCTAAAAGAACTGTAGTACTTATGAATTTTAATTTTTAGTTGAACGCTAAATTATAATTTAACTTATCATTTTACATAACAAAGGTTGTTAATTATCCTTAATTGCATTATTTTTTAAACAGTAATAACATATTTTGAATTAAGCCATTTAATGTGCCTGGGGAGTCTATACATCCCACGGGGGCTCTCGTGTTGCAATTTATAGCGCGCGTCCTCCCGGGTTAAAAGCCTCAAATGCTCGGATAACATTGTTTTATTCCTCTTAGAATGGCTTTTTCCTTTTTCAAGAATGGAAAGTTTTTTGTTTATGGTCGGGGGGAAATGGGGAGTGGGAGTGGATAACGTCTCTGTTTACTCATGGAAATTAAAACCACTTAAATTGTGCATGGTGAAACTCGTGGAAAGTTAGTAGATCCAAAAAATTAAGAAAAAAAAAATCGTTTTAATTTCTAAAAAATAAGAGCCAATTTAATCAGGAATAAAATTTTATAATTAGAGATTCAACTAAATTTTAACTGCTAAAAAAAATAAGAATTTAAATTTATATTCCAGTGATACATATAGAAGAGACGTATTTAATAATTTGCTTGGTTTGCCCGTATGCTGTACGGGGGCTGATTTTGCGTCTTAACTGATTTATACTTCATCATACGGGTAATATAAGTTATTTGTCAATTTAGCTCTTTCGACAGTATCTTTTCTAATTTTATTACCAGTTTAGTCGCACAGGGTTGCTGAGTCGGTCTTCTCTATAAAGGGGTCTGAGTACACGAAACAATTTGGTGCCAAATTTTTTTTGTAAAGTACAAAAATATAAAATTTAAAATGTTCTAAGAAAAGTAATCAAAGAATATATATAGCCATCCAAGATGAGCTATTTTTTAAAAAAATATTATTAAATTACTCAATTAAATATAAGAATTGAAGTAAACGATTAAATATCGAGAAATGGATAATAGTAAACTTTTCCGATATTAAAATTAAAGCAAACGATAAATTATTAAAATGATTGTAGTTTAGCTAAATGGAGATAAAATTGATTTAAACTAAAAAAAAATTAAAAGTGATCTGGTGCACCAAAAGTGATCTATCTAAAACAATAGCCCCTTAGGTGGCTAAAAAACATGGCTGCCTCACAGTTGTCTTAAAATTCTGAATAATGTTATTTATGTTCAGTCATATCTGGATTCCAGTTTACATATGATTTAAGGTAATACATAAATCGATAAATAAAAGAAATATTTTATTTTTATGTTTGTTTTATTTCAATCCAATAAAAACATTGGGGGAAATTTATTACAACATATTTTTGAAAATTAAGTTCGTTACTGGTAAAAGCAGACAAATTTGTTTATCATGTATTAATTCATATAGGAATAAATATATTTATATTTATATTATAGTTAAAGTAACATGCATTCGCTAACAAGAATGCCTGAAATAATAATAAAAAAAATATAAGTCTATTTTAGTTATAGCAAGTCCGAAAAAAGAAGAGTCTAAGCATAAAATTTCCAAATCATGTATTTTAATATTATTAATTAATTCAAACAGTAAAATAAAAATACAATGCTGACTAAAAAGTTCATTTCACCATGTCGCCGCATTTTTAAAACCCTTTTCGTTTCCAAATTTTTCCGTTTCTGTTAAAAGAAGAAAATTATTTCTTCCTGCACCGCTCTTTCTATAAGCCATTTTGTAAGAAGGTCCTACATATTAATTTTGCTATTAATTACAACATATTTATCACGAAAAAATATTAGATTATTGTTAGATGGAAATTCATAATTGTAGTGTATTAATTACAGCTTCATTAAAAATGTGAGTAAACACTTCAAAAGTAAAAATAGTATGTCTGAATGATAGAATTTATTTTTTGAAAACAATGAAAATTCTGCCTTTTTTCCAAGATATAAATGCAATTAATTTTCTTTATTTCTTCTTTCGATTGCTTCAAAGAAAAGCATTGTATTTAAAACTAATAGAACTCATTTTTCTCTTATACATGGAAATAAACAACCTCGGGAATTAATTGTTTGCTCTTAAGATGGTTGTTTGGCTTTTTTAACGTCGTACTAGAAGCAACACGAGGGCTATTGGTGACGGACTTCGTAATTTTGACGAAGACGGTACCTGAGCAGGCACCTCCCTCTTCTAACTTCTATATCACTCCAACGGAAGAACTGTGAGCTACGACATATTTAATGTGCATCAGCCCTGACTATACGGTGGATCTTTTATGGTACAAAAGCTGGAATCTACTACTGAACAAAAACTGCCGGCCGCGAGTCCAATACTGCAACCACTAGACTACCGAAGAAGGAACTCTAGGAAGAAGAGTTAATATAATCATACTTAATAAAACAACAAGAATAAGAGCAAACATTGTAAAGTTAGGCTATTTGCAATTTGCTTTTCACTAACCTAGGGGACCATTACGTAATTTGAATTGCTTACAGTTAAAATCCTTTCCCAACCAAATGAGCAGCAGCTTATTTGGATAATTTCTAATACTGAGCCAAAGCACCATTTTCAAAAATCGTCTTCATTCTATAACTCCGCACCTGATCCTTGTTTTCAAAATGGTGGACTCTTTGAAAACTGAAGGGAATCAACAATTTTCAAAAGAAAAAAGGCTTCAGATAGGTGTTGAACTAAAAATAACTTCCTACATTTGTAAACATGGCAATTTCTTAGAATTTTTAATCAATTTTTCATTTTTAAAACGACATTTTTTCCGAGTTTTGGAATAACATAACTCTTCGAAACGGTGATTCGGAAACGAGTAACATAAGTTTATATAAAAAAAATCCATGCATTCTAAATAAATATTTCTAACAGCATTACAACAGAAAGAGTATAAAATGTTAAAATCTACTCATGTATCTGCATACAATCATGAAAATAAATTTGCTTCGATATACTTATTTTTTTACGACCTTCTTTTATGTATATGAAGTGCAAAAATTAAAAAGAGTGAGGAAGAGTAAATTTGGGAAAATTTGGTTCAAATTAAAAATGAATTTGAAACAGCGAACAATAATTTACAAAAAAAAAAAAAAAACCCCTTTCAAAATGACAAAATTTGAAAAATTTATAAAAAAGTTAATGAAAAAATTGAAGTCAGAAATCTATATGACATAAAGATAAAACACAGACAAAACATTAAAAAATAAAAAAAATAAAACATTAAAAGAAGGTTCGAGTTCAATTTGCATCAAGATTAACTTCATCATATGATTACTATTCAAAGTGAGGGAAATAATATTGAGATTTAATTAATTTAGTTAAGTTTAAAAAATATTTTTAATACAGTTACATTTAAATAAATTTTAAGATAAGAAACAGGAAGGTTAAGTGCAAAGCAAAAAGAAAAAATGATTGCTGATAAAAGGAGAAACACTATGTTGGCGAGTTCCTAGAAAGAAATGATTATCGCTAAATTTTTTCACTAAGATTTTGTTGGAAATTCCACTGACCATATGCACTTCTGTACGGAGAAACTATCAATAAATTGCATTTTTTTGTTCAGAAATGCTAGTAATAAATAATTGTTGGATTTAGTTCCCCATAATAGGTGTGGTATTAATATAAATATAACGTTTCAGAATTAATATAAGGGAAATTAATAATATTTGTAAGCAAAGAACAGGAAAGACATTTTAACATTAAGAAGGAAAATATTTTCTTAGAAAGAATTCTGTTTAAATTATAATTACCCTAAAATTGTGTGTGTATAATGTACGACTTTAAATTGTTGTTTAATGGAAATAAAGGTTTTAATTAAGAACACAAAAATGTATTGCGCTCTTTAAAGAAAAATATAAATGACAATAACACATCTGCTTCTATAACTTTGAGATAACTGCATGTTTTCTTTTTTAATATGGTTGAAAATTAGCATTTTCATCCCAGAATTCTGATAATAGTATAGCGTTGAATCTTTTTAGAAACTATGAAACATACTAAAAAAGAAAAAAAAGAACGAAATAATTCTGAAGCAAAGAAAAGGATACAAAATATCTTGATATTGTTCGATTCCTGAACTTTTTTGATGCTTGACTCTCAAACAGCTGAGAATATCAACCATCCACGAAAAAATACATAAAGTATTAGGTTCTAAGAACTGGCCTCGCGTTAGTTTATTTTTTACTTTTGAATGTTGATAACAGAATGTGAAATGGATTGAAAAATTGGAAAGGGGAACGATTTATATCAACAGAAATAGAAAAAGAGGAAAAAAATACGAAACTCTTATGCGTCACTCGATCAGTTTCTTGGTTTCCCTCTATCAAAATCCTCAATCTTTAGTAAAGTATAGATGGTTTTACAGAGATCAATCGGATAGAGTATAGACTTTTGAGGATTTCTTCTGAATTCGTTTTGTTTTCTCTCAGGCATTTAAATAATGTTAGGAGAGGGGGGGTGCCTGCTCTGGTATCGTCCTCGTCACTTGACCGTGGTTCAAAATTACGAGGTCTGTCTCCAATAGCCTCGTGTTGCTTCTAGTGCGACGGTAATAAAAAACTAAACTAAACTAAACAGGCATTTAAATAAAATTGTTTCAATAAATAATTTTTATAATTTTTCATTCTTTATAAAATCTATAAATGTTTTCTCGAAAAAATAACGGAAGGTATTATAAAAGCACTCAAAACCAAGAGCTACTGATATGGTACTTGGTTTCACTCATTGATTGATATCATTATTATTAGAAGTAACGCGAGGGCTATTGGCTACGAGCCTCGTAATTTTTAATCTCTGTCAAGTGACGAGCACGACAACTGAGCTGGCATCCCCTCTCATAAATGCCACACCACGCTTACAGGAGGACTTTGATCTTCAATAAATTTAATGTGCATCAGCTCCACCTACACGGCTGGTCTTTTGTTGTATCAAGGCTCGAATCCACGATTCGATAAAAGCCGCTGGCTGAGAAGCGGTTACACCATAACTACTACGCTACAGCAGCCACTGGTTTCCCTCATTCGGAATCCTTAATTTTTAGTGACGTATAGCTAGTTTTTGAGATCATTCTGACAGAGTATTGACTATTGAAGAATTTTTTTTTATTAATTCTTTAGTTTTCTCTTAGGAATTTAAATAAAATTATTTTAAAAAATCATTTTCACAATTTAAGATTTCATTTATTTATCAAGTTTACAAGCTTTTTCTAGTTAATTTTTCTATTAGAAAAAAAAATATCTAAAAATATTATAAAAGCACTATAAGCACACTTATATATATTATTTTCAATTTTTGTGAGCTTCTTTCCTTTTAAAGTGGCATTTGTGTAATACAGTAAATAATTCAGTTTCAATTTACAATATATTTTCTTTGATCCCGCATTTAAAGGCAACGATTAATTTGAGAACTAATCTGTATTCCTTTGAAAAATAGTATTTTTTTAATCAAATACAAGCATATTTTAATAGATATTGTAACAATATTCTCTAAATAAGTTAATAAAAATAAATTTATTAATACTTAAGCTAATATATATTTAAGTAAATTTATAATTTATATTTTGGTATTGTAAAAATAATAAAAATAAGCTAATTTATTACAGGATTCTTACGCGTATTTCCAATTAACTGACCTTTTGGGGCTTTAATATAACGTTATTTTACTTAAGAACCTCTTCTCGTGATTGAACCATGACTTATGTTAATTAGAATAGAACTAATGAAGTGAAGTGAATATGTTTGATGAGATAGCCGTCATAAATAGATAATAGTTTGAGGTTAAGGCTCGTGGAAAGGAGAAAGAGAAAAATTTGAAGGACAGAAGTGAGAGATTATACGCATGTTTATGATGTGAAAATAGGGAGTTTTATCACCCGACGCTTGGTGACAAGATATATGATAAATTATACTAAAACTGGATTAGATCCTAATTCAGTCTCACCTTAAAAATTGGTCATTTAGATCAAATAGGTATGTTCATTAATTATAAAAGTGTGAGGGAATTTGCTCCACACATGTTATATAAATATTGATTTCTGAATCATTATGATTATATAGTAAATATCAGTTGATTTTTGCGCTGAATCTTGCTTGTGTGAACTAAAGTGATTTGCGATTATTAATGATAAAAGCGAAATACGTTCGTTACAAATTGAATAACTGTTCAGTTTAATTTCCTTTTCAGACTTAATTTGCATGATTACCCAATAAGGGTTATGAACGTATAACTTCACCTGGCTCGGCATTCACGAAAAAGAAAAAAAAAACCAAACAAAAAGTTTCGTATGACCTGTGATCTCCCAGAAAAGGGATTAAACTTTATTTTCCCCTTCATGTGAGGCTTTGAATTTTGTTTTGAACGTATTTTACCCACCCCACCCCCAATTCTAAGGGTTTAATATCTTGTCAGGTAATTTGGGTGAGTTACGGTGGCACAATGAACGATGACAGGAAATGTTATGGCTCATTAGAGAAGTGCTCTTTCATACAAGATTCGCCAGATGCCACGCAACCATTTTGAACGAGCAATCTTCCAGTTTCTACTAACAGACAAAGACACCGAACTCAGTAACGAAAATGACCTTTCTAAGGGATAGTTACGAATTATCCAATCTTAAAAGATAGAAGGAAAGAAGAACTCTGCTATTTCAAAAATGTTTGTACAGAAAAGAGAAATCTTTTAACGGCTGGTTGCAGTAAAAAGTAAGTCATTTCTTACGAATAACTTTATAGAAAAAGTAAAACTCTTCGAAGGTTAAATCTTTATACTTATTTTGATTTATGATCCCGAATCCTTAATATTCTATGACCTCAATATGTTGCAGCGCTGATGTACTTTCAATCTTTGGATGCTCTATGTCTTTACGATGACTAGGAGGAAAAGTTAGGAGAGTAAGGTACAGCTCAGAAGTCCACTTCATAATGATTCAAAATTACATTGTCCGTCTGCTTGGCGCGACGCGTTTTTCTTGTTTCAATGTGAAGAGATAATTAATTATACTATTTTTCAAAATAGTATCATGATATGTATTCAGAAGTGAAATAAAATGTTCAGTTCATTTCATTTAATTTCTGGATACAAATTAATGACCATTAAAACTACCAATAAAATATTTCTCTAGTGATCATTTTTGTTCTCAGCCAATGTTTGCGAAAACTTGTTCTTGCACATTTATCTATGATAGCCTAGTACATCAGATAGACGCAATTCCTATTAAAATACAAATAGCTTATCTTTAGGATCAATAAATCTCCAGAATCGTAAATTTCGTCAAATAAATTCAGATTTCACTAATGGGTGGTGAGAATGTGTCTTATCATTTTAACATTTTCAACATAAATGTTAACTGAGAAAAATAAAGATTTAAAAATAAATGAATACAGCGTGGTTGGTAACAAATGTATTTATTATCGGAATTTGAACTATTTAGATGCAGATAAGCGCAGCACGAAAAGAGAAAGAGTAAAATGCAAAGTATAAAAGTAAAGAATATATTTATTATGGTAATATATTTTACTGCTTAACTTTTAAGAACATCTCCATGATACGAAACAGTCTTTATGTGCTAATTTAAATTTTCTGAAGCTCTTTTATATGCGTTTGAACAAACGAGATAGAGACGATTTAGTGCCATATAAACTAATTTTAAAATAGGAGTAAGGCTAACATAATTAGATAAATTAAGTCTCAAAAGTATTATTTGGAATTTGACACTATAATAAAATCAATAAAGCTATGGATATAGTAGATTTACATCTACAATCTATAGTACAGATTTATGGAATATTTATCTTACAATTAATAGTACATCTATGATAAGTTTTCTGCAAATAAAAATACATCCGTAATAAATTTATTCTATAACTAATAGTATAAATATTTGTTAGGGATTGGTTCTATTATTAACTAGCAGATACCCTCCCGCCTCGCTGGACAGACGATAATATAATATTTTGGAGCCTATATGTAAGATATCAAGAAAAATTTTAATTTTTAAGACTTTAATGATAATCTAAATTTAAAATTTCAAGAAATTGATAGTCTGTAATAATTCAAATATATGAGAAAAATAAAAAAAATTAGTAAAAAGTTAACCCATATATATATAATATGGATAAAATTCATTCCACCGTATACATGTTACACCTAGTATTGCCAAAGATGCAACCTTTTGTCAGAAGATTCATCATGTGTTTAGCTTTCGAATGAAATACCCTCGCAATGGCATCGTGTCTATCATAAGACTTTTGTTCTTGTCTCAAGACATCTTTGATTTCTGACCATTTGGGATTGCAAGTGACTGCCATCCTTAAAAAAAAGTCGAGCAAGTCGGGACGTCCAAAACGTCTTATATACGTCATAGACACTTGAGTTCGTTCATGCATCCAGCCAGGTCCTCCAGTAATCGAAGATTGTCTTGCGTGTGTGCTACTCCATAAGAAATCGCCTTTTTAGCATTTTTCAAAATCACGCTAAGTTTGGGAGCTAAACTACACTTTCACCAACCGTAGAGTTCCAAACTCATTTATTTCTATCTTTAAATATGAACTTTTCTTCTTTTCGACATGCACGAAATTTCACATAAAGAGCCCCTTCGCCAAAATCTTGCCAATCCTCTTTCAGCGCTTCTATATAAAATTATTTGGTATTTTTCCATTTCGCATGCGCAAATCTCACCGAGTAAACTTAATTGGTGAAAATACACAGTATACATATAAAAAAATATATTCCGTTTGGTGTCGGTCATATCATTTTTCGCGATAAAGTCGCCAAAAATGACATAACCGACGGATAAGAGTAGATTAACGGATGAAAATTACATTTTGGATAAGACTTCCGTAAAATCCGTTCTTAGTGAGCGTCTACATCGCAAAATGAGTAACTGTGCTAAATTTCAAGTCGATGGGTTGAATAGTCTTATAGATCTCGTGATGAGTCAGTCAGTGATATTTCGCTTATATATATATAGATAATACTTTCATTATTTATTAATATTGTTTAACCCCTATGATGATATATTTATTCTGCAATTAACAGTACATCTATGGAGGAAATAAAATCTTCAATTTATGATATATCTGTGATGGATTTATTCTACAATTAATAGTATATCTGTATTAGAATTATTGAATAATCATTAGTATAATTGTGCTATATTTATTATACCATTAATAATTCATCTGCAATGGATTAATCTTACGATTAATGGTACATTTGTAATGATGGATTTATCATACAATTAATAGTGTATCTGTGAGAAATTTATTTTGCTTTTGATAATAATTCTGCGAGAGATGGGTTTACTCTATCATAAATAGTACATCAGTATTGTATTAATTCGACAATAATAGTACATGTGTAATGATTAATTTATTTTACAGTTTGCAGTATATCTGTGATTAATTTATTCTACAATTAATAGCACGTATGTGATGTATTCATTATTCAATTAATAGTACATCTATCATGGATTTATTCTACAATCAAATATGTAAAACACAAAGACTATGCAAATGTGTTTTCAAATTTATTCTGAATACTTATGGATTATAGAAAAGATAACTGTCTAATAAAGTTCTGAAGGAGCGAAAATTAGAAAAGGTGTAAATTCATTAGAAAGTATTGGAGAGTAATTGCTCATGATACTTGTACACAAATAATTATTTATGTTATATGAATAATTATTTTTAATTGCTCATATTACACGTAAACAAAGAATTATTATTGTATTAAGAAATCACAAGTAATTCTACATAATACTTGTAAAATAAAAATTAAAATGATTCATAAATATGAACAAATTTATATTTATACTAGCTGATACCCACCCGCTTCGCTGGGCAGGCGATCATATTATATTTCGCAACCTATACGTAAGATATTAAGAAATTTTTCAATTTTTAAACGATAATGATAATTTAAATTTAAAAAATCAAGAAATTGATTGCCTTTAATAATGGTTATCCACCACTTTCAAAAATATGAGAAAAATAAAAAAATTTAGTAAAAAGTCACCCTATATATATATATATATATATATATATATATATATATATATATATCTGGATAAAACTAGGTTCCTACGTTATACATATTACATCTAATATTGAAAAAGATTCAACTTTTTTTTGATAGAAGATTCATCCTGTGCTTAGCTTTCAAATGAAATACCCTCGCAATGGCATCGTGTCTATCATAAGATTTTTGTCTTAAATTTGCAAAACTAAAAAAAAAGTCGTGCAAGTCGGGACTTCAAAAATGTCTTACGTATGTCATAGAGTCTTGAGTTCGTTCATGCATCCAGCGAGGTTCTCCAGTAAATGAAGATTGTCTCGCGTGTGCGCTCGCTACTCTGCATGAAGAAACCATTTTAGAACTTTTCAAAATCCCTCTACGTTTTGGGACTAAACTACACTTTCACCAACCGTGGGTTTCGAAACTTATTCATTTCCAACGCTAAATATGTACGTTTTCTAATTTCGACATACAAGAAATTTCATATGAAGAGCCCCTTCGCCAAAATCTTGCCAATTCTCCATCAGCGCTTCAATATTAAATTATTTGGTATTTTTCCTTTTCGAACGGGCAAATCTCACCAAGTAAACTTAATGGGTGACAATACACAGTATACATAGAAGTAAAAGTATACTCCGTTTGGCGTCCGTCATATCATTTTTGGCAATAAAGTCGCCAAAAATTCACATAACCGATGGATAAGAGTAGATTAACGGATGAAAATTACATTTCGGATAAGACTTCCGTAAAATCCGTTCTTAGTGAGCGTCTACATTGCAAAATGAGTAACTGTGTTAAATTTCAAGTCTATCGGTTGTATAGTCTTAGAGATCTCGTGATGATCCGTCAGTGGTATTTCGCTTATGTATATATATATATAACTATACATTACTTGTGAAAAAATATTACAAGATGGCGCAAGTGAATATTAATATCACTTGTAATTTTAAAAAATCTCTTTTGTTTTTAGAATTTACAAGTTTCACCTATCTATAACTTTTGAAGTATGTAAAAACAAAAACAAAAAAATCCAAAAAATGCTTTTATTTTATCTCTCATCAAACTATATTTAGATTTAAACTAATTAATCACTGATATGTTTTTTTTACTTTGACAAACAGAAAGTTTTGAAAACAAAATTTAATTGTAGTTATGTAAGAGTCTCAGAAGTTGTATTTGAAACATCATACATTATTAAGAATAAGATCATTAACGAAACAATCAAGTACATATAAATTCGATGAAAAATTTTAATGGTCTAGCAAAGTAATTTATTACTTCGAAGTAGAAATAAATAAAAATTTGAAAATTTTTATTTTACTAAAACATTAAAGTTTAGAATTACCATATGAGCTACAAGCAAATATTTTACTCAAATGGCTCAATAAATGTAGTTTTAATCAATAATTTTAAAAGAAGCTATTGTTAGCAACTAAACATTTATAAGTAATATTTGTCTGATTATAATGCAACAAATAATAATTACATTTTACATTATGAGTGTTTTTATTGTTATTTATTTACACATATAGATAGTTAATTTCATCATAACGATTTTTTTTGTAATAGATGCTCACGTGTATATTTCTTTCATCAACATTTAGGGCTACTTTATTATGATATTTGATATAGGGATCTCACCTTGTGAAAGAACCATGATATATGTAAATATGTTAACTATATAAGAAATGTAGTGAATACGATAGCGGAGATAGAGGATTTATACAGATTTACAGTAACACTATATTGGTTAGAAAAACTGTGAGGTATTATACTTTGACTCGAATCAGTTGGAATCAGTACAGTAATTTAAAGTTAACTGTTAAAAATTATCCAAAAGGAGCCAGGTATATATATTCGTAAAATGATTCCATATGCGTAGAAAAATAATTTATGACTTCGAAGAAAAAATAAACAAAAGCTAGAACATTTTTATATTATTGAAAATAAAATTTTAAATTAATTAATTTTAGCTCAAGTTGCGATGAGTTAACTTCTTCAAACTATTATCTAATTTTGATATTGTTTTTTCAAATTTTGGCAAAACTAGTTGAATGATTTTGTTTGATTATTATTGCGATCACTAAAATCTCTTATTCAACGAGGATAATTTGTTACAATTTTTATCCCAGTAATTCAGAGATAATAATATTTGAATAAATAACAAATAACAGTTCGCATTTAATTTCTATAGTTGAGAGTATGCTAAAGTGTTAGTTATTGCTAATAAATTACTAAGATTATCGGATAAAAGTTATTCAACATATTAATTGAAAACTGTTTCAAATTATAGCTATTTATATTGATTTGCTTTTGTTTCAGAGTCGTATATTGAAGTAATACACAGTATCTTAAAGTTTTAATATTATTCCTGGTTATCAAATAGGTTTAGTTATTACTAAAGTTAAACGAGAAATAAATTTAATTTTTTTTTTCATTCTTAAGGCATTTTTATGCATGACTTATAGATAACCACATCATTATTCGACGTAGCAAATTTAATTCTATCGTCTCTATTTAGCGAGCAACTTTCTACTAATAAAATGTATTCTAAACGAGAAAGAAAATAATGAAGGTTCTCGTAAAATAATATTTTTTCCCTCCAATTCTTAAAAATTATTTTTTATATTTATTTTCATAATTCGTTGGTGAATTTTTAGATGTATAAAAAATACTTTTAAAACTAGAGGAGCAAATGCAGTTTCTTCAATAAGTTGAAAACTACAATTGAAGATAAGTAAAAGAAGAAGAACACCTTTTACTATCGATCAAATATATGCAAGCTCGCACTCTCTCGAATGCCACTTAGCTAGGTTAATTTTAGTTTATGTTCGACTAATAAATTCTTATCCTACCATATTGCTCATTTCGATTTACGTTATCCCAATTATAGAACATTCGACTCCTATTATTCTGATTGCGAGTATTTCTTGAATACATTGATTATAAACGATTAATTGCTATAATTCATTCCAGTCCACAGCATCTAATTGTTTGTTGTTATCTTCTGTCTCCCTTCTTTTTAATTTCAGTTCTATTTCGCTTATAGATCTCTATTCCTAATTCAAATCATTACGCTTCTTAACTTCATCCAATTTGCCTAATCATGTTTGATTTGTCTTGCAAGGAGTTGTAATTGTATGCAATTCGAATTACTGAAAATTTCCCGAGGTTAGCGAAAAGAAAATTTCGAATATTCCAAAGTTACAAAATTAATTAAATAAAGGCATTAACTTAAGGTCTTACCTTAGTAACAAGATTCACAAAAGCATGCACTGATAATTATTTACTAATCAATCCCAACTCTACCTACAACTTGGTTTGCAAGCAATTCCATCAACTTACCATCCCTCAACAATCTGAGTAATTATCTACAACTGAATGCCACTCAAACTCTAACTTCGAATCACAACGGAAGGAAAACAATTTAACTATCAATCAACCCCATTCGATCTCATTCCTTTTCCCAGCGGTCGAAAAGGCATTGATATCCGTCCTGGACATCGCTTAGAGAGGCTCGGAATTTAGCGCATTCCACAAAATGATTGCGTAGATCAAACTTCACTATTTGCATAGATGTGGTCCTTAGGCATCAATACACCTTCCGAGATTAGCTAATGCCCCAAAGGGTCAAACTAATTGCTTCCCGGCTAGGCCATCACATGTTATTGAACCCAGGAACTACTCCATGGGAATGGTGAGGGAGTACTCAAATGATTTTGAATTGAATTGCAATTTAAATGAGATTTGGATATTGAGATATAAGATAATGGAATTTCTACTCAAATTACATTACTTCTAAAAAAATGTTAAACATTCATAATTATTCAGAGATTTAACATTCTTTCATATAGAATGACAAACTCATAATAATGAATTCTGAAAAGAATTTATATTCTCTTTATAATTATGATGATAGCATGATCCCCAAAAATAGTTCTTCTTTAATGATTAACTTTATAAAATTTCTAGAATTAATTAGGCTATACATATGAATATCACTGTGTTGTTTATTCCACCGCCATCTTGTAACAGTCAAACCTTATAAACTTCTAAATTATCAAAACAATACAAATTTCAGTGACAAAAAAAATAATAAAAGCAAACGATTATGCAATCAAAACTCAATTATTAATTAAAAATAAAAATTTATTACCCATAAAAATGTCTCTGCTTTGTTGATTAACTCTAGCTCTAGAATAAATTAAAAATCTCTTTAAAAACTCTAGAATAAATGTTGTTATCTTCATAAATCTCACTTTGCTGTGTATTCCATTGAAATTTTGTAACAATCAAAACATACAAGCTTCTAAAATATGAAAACTATGCAACTTTAAATAGCAAAAAGAAAAAAAAAAAAGGTTATGCATTAAAAATTTAGTTCATATAAAATATTAAAATTAACTAACTTTAAAAATGTTTCTGTTTTAGTGATTAACTTACAATTTCTAGAATAAATCTGGCTACATTCACAAATCTCACTTTACTACGTATTCCATCGCCATTTTGTAGCAATCAAAACAAGCAAGCTTTTAAAATTTCAAAACAATGCCAAATTTCGATAACAAAAGAGCGAAAACAGACGATTAGGCGTTAAAACTGCATTTAATGATTAAATATTTAAATTAAAGCTAACGATAAAATAATAAAGTTGATAATAATATTTTATTCGGTATTAAAATAAAAGCAAACGATACCTTATTACAGTAGGAAATAATATCTTATTCCCAGATATTAAAACTAAAGTAAACAATAAAATTATTAAAGTAAATATATTTTATGAAAAATGTATAACTATTGCTGTTGTAAAATGAAAATATAAAATAAATTTATACATAATCATCAACTCGTATATTCTAAACTTTATATGTGAGATAAATGTTATATAAAATTATGAATTAATTTAGAAACCATTAAAGTTATACAATTTCGAACAGATAGTTCAAGATGTTATTAATGATCTTATGTTAGAAGTTAGGAAATTATGATATTCACGATACATTACGATATCTAATTAATAGTTCAGAAGATACTTAATTAGTACTTAGATAGGAAATGCAGATCAGCATACATACACATACTATTCTGGAAATAAAAATGGGATTAATGGAGAAAATATATTAGATATAGAAAGATAAAAGTAGGAAGTATAGCTCATGATGCATATATTATCAGGAGAAAAAAAAATATCTCACAAGCAATATGGTCCGAGATTCAAAAATGTTGCCACAGTTAGCAAAAGAAAGAATAAAAATAAACAATTCTGCCTTAAAAATCAATAATTAAATTAACATTAAAATAAGAGCAAATTTTAAATTAATAAATATAAGACAATTATATTGTGTATGGGTATTAAAATAAAAGCAGGCAGTGAAATGCTATATTAAATATACCATAACAATTTAATATACCTTAAGTATACTAAAAGTAAATATAATAATAATAGTGTATTATAATGACAATCTCTTAAGTCTAACACCATGTAAGCATTATTTTACACCCATACATTTTTGTTCACCTATTTTCAAAGAACAACAGTATGTCAGCATATCATAAAAACTTTGTGTTTCATAAGTAGCTAGTAGTAGAATAATTTATGAGTATATAACAAAGTAAAAACAAAGAATAATAAAAACAAAATAAAAAATGCTTAATACTACATTATATTTAATACTGTTGTGTCACGTTACATTTTTATTGTAGGATCAATAATTGTTAACTTCAAATACTTTTTTTAGAAATTTAATCTTATTAAACTTAAATTTAATTTTAAAAATCCAATTAATTTAGAGCTCAGTTTTAGAAGCAATAAATAAATAAATATTAAACTGAATAAATTGGTAGTATGAACTTAATTATTTCAAAGTTTGATAGAATTGGTGATATATATTTGATTTTTTAAATGAAAATGGAATTTAAAAGAACCTGAACGGAAAAACCTAACGTATAATTGAAGCTTAAAAATTTAAAACATTCCTTCGCATATTAAATCTTATACATTTAAATTGATGCGTCGATCTCAATTAGTTGACTTTTTTGTTATCTTATACTTAATTGCGACAGGAAACATTATATTTAATTTAGTTCAAAACTATGAAAACTCTTTCACAAGATACCTCACTGGCAGATAAATAAATGAATAGAAAGATCTTGAATTTATTCATAATCAAAGCTTCTTCTTCCAATTAGATTCATCAATTCCACCTATAATAAGATACGTATCTGCTGCATAGTTCTAAAAGTTATTTAATTTAAATGAAAATGAAAATATTTACCATTAATAGGATTTCTAAACAGCTAAGATCAAACATTGTGATTTATTTCATTAGATTCATTCAATTGAAACTAATATTATATCTGTAAGAAAATGTACATGCTCTAAATTAATTATTCTCATAGCTAAATATATTTGCATTCACTACATAAGCTTGATAGATATAACAAATGTATGTTGTGTAATTTGCAACATCAACTATTGTAATTCAATAAATACATTGTTGCAATAGCCTAGCATTTACATTGTTTGGTTGTTAATTCAACCAAACTATTGCAGAGTAAACAAATGGAGATGAAGAATTATGTTTTGTCGAATAAATTTATCTGCAGTATTTTTATAAACAGATGCAAATAGAAACTCACACAAATACTTTCATAGCATACGGTTAAAACGTCATCATTCTCTTTTTCTGCATATAAAATGTAAGGGAATGTCACGTAAAGCTAAATACATTAATTCTGCTACTAGATTTTGTAACAGTACCCAGGACAGTAAAAGGAAACATAAAAAAAAAAAACATGTTTTTTTAGATAACATTTTTTTTTCCTGTAGAAGCAGTGACATTTCAGAAGGTAAAAAAGTTTGTCCATAGAGAGTGCATATTTTTTTTTTACTTCGTGTGTTAGAGATGTATGAGTTTTTGAAATCTTTTTAGATCACATTTCAAAAGTTTCATATATCGGGTTTTATTTTGATGTTTTCGTACGTGTTTCTTCGAGCTGTTGCGCGAAGCCCACTAAATATAGTTAAAAACTTCCTCGGGAAAAAAGGAAAATGTACCAAATTATGATAAATGCAAGTAGACATCAATAACAATAATAATATAATATTTGTATTTGTTTGATTATAAAAAATCGGTACTTTTTGAAAGGGATATTGTGGGATTCTTTTTTAACCCACGGCATCTAAAAGCTAAATGTTGGCAAAAAAAGGAGATATACGCACTAAAAGGGTAATTACCCTTGTAATAATGAAACCGTAATATAGATGTAATAATGCAAACCATTTGGCATGATTTGGCGTCATTACATTTTCCTTCACTGCGTCTAGGACTAGAAGATAATTTTACCGGTGTTAAACATGAATATAGTAGAATGATTCATACAAAATAGAAAGTAATTTATACAACATTTTATTAAGTTTCTATTGATTGAATTTGTATATCCCAAAATTAAACCTACAGTGCATAGTGTAGCTCTTTTGCCATACATATTCTTGGTTAAATACCAATCCCAATATATATTTCCAAACGGCAACAACATGCATAAAATAAGATAAAAATATCGATTTAAGTTCTTATCTCTTAAAATTGCCTACAGATAGCAGTAGAAGCTCTATTTTGAGAACTGTGATTGTTGCTTCCGAAATGTAAGTTAGAAGCAGAAAAAAAAAGCCGTACTAAAATAATAAAATCCACCAAATTGCAGTTTTTTTTAGTAGCAGTAAAAATTAGTATTAAAAGAGCAATTTTTTTTAACGTTTTTTGGTGTATTTGGTTTTATTTGATTTTAAAGCTAACTACACAAAGAGTTAAGTTTATTGGTAGCCATCTGACAACACCATACAGGTACGATCAAAAACAAACAATATATTTGCCATTTTTACGCGTTGTACTAATTGCTGTATAAGTGCATAATATGGTTGAATTTGCAATTTGGTAGGATTTTAAATTGCCTAATTTCTATTTATTATAATTTTTTTAAAAAAAAAACCTCAGCGATGAATACAGTTTATTTTATTAACATTGACAACATTTTGTGTAATTTTCATAGAGAAAAAAAATATTTTTATCATCTTGTATTACATAAAGTATTTTAATTTTGGATAGATATTTGAAAGATAAGAGAAAATCACACATATTTTGGCTTATACCTGGTAGTAGATATTAATGAATAATTTTACTTTTGCGCAGATTATTTTAATCAATTCTGTAGAACTACTATAAAATACAGTTGGCAAGATCAAAAAGTAACCAATGTCCGAACGAGATCAATGCCCGAAAAGACGCAATTAGTTCTAAAAAATTTACCAACTTTTCTACTATCGATAATTTGGTAAAATTTTCAAGCAAAACCAGTAAACAGATAAATTATCATAAATTCTCAAATCATTGAAAATGAGATGAAATTCATAACAATAAAACATTATATTTAACTCTTGTATACTATGGTAATTGTAAATGAACATAAATAAGCTAAGCAAAAAATAACAACCATAATAAAAATTTAAAAAGTAAAATATATTCATGGATAATTTTATACAATGAAATCAATTACTAAAAAGACAATTAAATACGTGATATCTTATACAACATATGTTAGAAATCATCACGTTAGAAACATGTCTTATAAACACTTTGGTCTCCTAACCGATGTACCCGACGCGGAATTTCTCAAAAATGTCATTAAATATTACATTAAAGCGGTATTTGATCTAACGTATTTACTTGAAGTTTAGAATAAGGGATCTTTGAAGAGAATGATTTTTAAGAAAAGAATAAAATTATTTTGCTTAAGGGTTATAATAAATTGAGGTATCATTCCCAATTTCTGAAAAATAGCAAGGGTAAAATAATTTTGAATTTTTTTTTTAATTCATATGCGTCTTCGAAAGCTTTTTGCCTTGTACTCGCCTTGCTTCACATTCTACTTCATTGAGCGACGGAGCTTGTGGCAACCACCGCTCAGCTACTATGGTTTCAGAGAGTAAAGTAAACTGATTTTGAAATCTCTAAACTTAAGGTGTGTGCCTACTTTCGGATAACTTTCATTTACTAAAAAAAGAAATTTTTGTGAAACACTTAAATTTTTAATTACAATGGTCTATATAATTGTAAATTTAAAAGTCAAATAAATGAACCTTTTTAAATGTTTCAAATTTCAGCTATATTTGTTTAAAAATTAATAAAAATTGACATTAAAGCTAAAGTTCATAAAAAAAATTCAAATTATTTCACTTTCTTTCATTTATCTGCTTCAAACAATATATATCTTATGTACATATATTTGTGCTGTGAAGCAGAAGAAATGCAGTTATCTCTTAAACTTATTGAGTTATACCAAAACTAATACACACATAATTTTACACATACACACACACACACGTATAGACATAGAGTGTACCCACTAAAGTCCCTTGCCACCCTCTTAATATTAGAAAAGCTAGTGCTATATTCATAAAAGGGGTGTCTAGGTTAAAGTAAAGTAGTCATACGCTACTGAAAGAAACCAAATACGATACCACCTGGTGGAAAACTGCGGAGTTAGTATTTCTATCTCAAAAATGGAACGATATAAGGAAAATCGGTGATTAATGAAATTGTTGAAAATCATCGATTTAGTACAAAAAGACACCTTGGGGAAATTAATGCGAAGAACAAAATGTTTGAAACACGCATTTGCTTTTTCGTGATTCCCTACACTGCGACATCATGAAACATGAAGGGAAAGAGAAACGATTACCTTTAGGGATTCTTTTCTCTTCTCTTCTCTGAGGTTCGCCATATACCTAGAGACGTACAGAGCATAGTTGAAAAGTTTCATTTTAAAAAATGTAATACCTTTTACGAAATTAGATTTTTCGCAATAAAAAAAAATTAAAATCGCTCTTTTCCAGAAAATGCAAAAAAAGATTTTAATGTTCCTAAAAAATTTATGTACTTAAATTAATGCATTGACTAACTACCCTAGAAACAAATGCAGACTATTTTTATGTCTTAACTATGTGGGCTTTCATAAAAACTAATTAAGAAACTTTCGAAAATTTTCACAAAAACGTTGATTTTTTGAGTAGGCACATAACTTAAATCTAAT
>BMAW01126846.1:57698-80716 GCA_019974015.1 Nephila pilipes | reverse complement strand
GTAGAGTTCAAAAGGCTTACTGCTTTTCTGATATCAATGTCTTATTGCGATTCGGAAAAAAATAATTTATTTATATAAATATATATATATATATGAAATTTATTTGATAAAATAAAAATAAAATATATTTGTATTTTCATTTACTAGTCTATAAAATTAAGTATTTTTTTCCTCATCTCAATAAGATATTGATTTCAGAAAAGCAGTAAGCCTTTTGAACTCTACCTTTTGATTTTCAATAAATAAATTATTCTCTATTATAACAGAGTTCTCTCCACATAAAGTATTATATTTCTATATAAAAAAAAAGCCCTTTTACTAAACCTCCAAATACCAGCACAAGCATTTCGCTTAAATGCATACATTTTTAATCATAATGTCTCCTCCATCCCTAAAATTAGTGAACCATACTACGAACAGAAATTATATTCTACATGAATAAATCTGACAAGTGTGAAAGTTGTACTGGACAAAATATATGTGCTGTTGACTTGAGATCAAAAAATGAGATACTGAAAATGTTTCAAATGTTGTCAACATAGCTGAAATGTAGGACTGAAAAGATTTAAATTTTCCCACATTTCATTGATTTTATTGTCAATGCTATTTTTTGAACTTTGTACTTTAGAAAAAACCTAAAGACGCCTTGGCATAATTCAAATTCAACATTAAATTTAAAATCAGCCTTAGCATATATATCGCTACAGATATTTCTGTGCAGAAAATCGATACACAATACTTTATAAAGAACAGAGAGTTGACTACAAAAGTATTTTCTATCTAATATTAGAAAATCAAGTTTATTATTATGTTTTGCAAGTATATAAAGTATAAGAATTAATCTTTTCTCAAATAATTGAGTTTAATTACATTCTAACTTAATACTCTGAACTGAATGTTTAACATTATTATTCATTAATATTAGATACTGTTGATTTCTTATTAATATTATGTTGTGTAGTAAATAAGACTTTTTTAAAAGTCGTTTGAAGGTTTATGCGTAATGGATTTCGTATTTTTTGAATCTATCGTCTGCTGAAGTTTGTAATAATAAAGGGGAACAATAATGGAGGATTTTCGTCTCAAAGTGCAATAGGAATGAAATCTAATATTTAATATTTTGCTCCTTTTTTCCGAAGTTTCATTTACATAATATTGTATAACAGTGTAAGATTTAGAAGATCAAGTAAGAAATATTTTCATAATGTGAATATGTCAATCAGAAAATATCACAAATGATTAGAAAGATAGCTTTTCGAAAATATTTTTGTCTATGAAAGTAGTCAAATTTTGGAAAAACAGTAATTTTTGTTAAAAAGCAAAATAAAATTTTTGAAACTGCGCCTTAAAGAGAAAATTATTGCTATAAAACTATTGGCAAACATATTATTTTCTTCTTAACAGAATATTAATTTTAAATAATTCAATAGTTTATATAATATTCATATAAATAAAACATTTCTTTATGATTTAGTAAAAATGAATTTGTATTAATAAATTACTTAGTAAGAAGCTAATGTTGTATCATAATATTATGTGATAAATATTTACAGCAAATTTAAAGGTTTTGAGAATATTTTAAGCGTTTAGAGGCTTATGATCATTTTATTTAAAATATATCTTAAAACAAATTCAAGCACATATAACTTCTTTTATTTAAAAATTTAAGCCGTACATTTTGACTGAATGTTACTAAGACATTTACGACACATCTTTTAAAGAGATAAATGAACTTATTTTATGACAAGTTAAGTAATTCTCAGTTTTTGAGACTAAAAAAAATTGAAGTCATATTTTAACATTGGGATATATGTAGGCACAATTATTTATTTAAGTAAAGAAAATCAAAATTACATACGTAAATAGTAATGAATGATCAATTAATTATTGATCATTCATTACTATTTACGTATATACGTAATTAACCTTATACGTTACTTACGTATATATTTACGTATATACGTTATCAACTTACATTTGTAGCTTTTATGACTTTGGTACATTTTGAATGAAATCTGTAGTATTTATATGATTTTAAAAACAATTGCAGAGTACTTATCCATGTGATCATTATATTCACATTGAATGTAATGAACGGGTAGCCGACATTAAGTAACGAGACTGACGCTGCTACAGAATAAGTACGCATGCACGAAATGCCTACGATCGATAGATGCTTAGAGTGAAGCCATCTCTTTGGAATGTAGTGCGTCTCACTGCTGCAAGCAAATACGTACAGCTGTAGTCTCCGTTCGCATTAGAATTATTCACTTACTTCGTCTAAAAATAATAAGTGTAACAATGGAGTAGCGAAATGTTATAAATTTTCACTGGAAAAACCGCTACTGAAACTTGTTATATATTAAAAGAAGTATAGAGCAAAGTATGTTTATGGTGTGCACGTATTTTTAAGTGGATTAAATGTTTTCAAGATGGCCCAGAAAACGTTGATGACGATTCACGTCCGGGTTGCCCTCCACTGTCAAAAACGGATGACAATATTGAAATAATCGGTAATCTAGTTAGTTCTAATGCTGAGACTAGGAATTGGCAAAGAATCCGTACAGAAATTTTACACAGAAATTTCGACATGCAAAAAGTGTGTGCAAAAATAGTACCTAAAATTCTTAACTTCGAACATCAAGAAGCTTGCAAAAATATTTGTACTGACAAATTGAATACCATAGAAAATAACCCAAACATATTGGAAAGGATAATAACGTATGATGAATCGTGGTTTTCTTTAAAATTATAATCCTGTATCGTAGCTCCAATCCACGCCCTTGAAGAGCCCATCTTCCCTGAAATTAAAAATGTTCGAATGAGCTAATCAAAATTCAGTGCAATGATGGCTGATTTTTTAGATATTGGTGGGATTTTGTACCTTCTCTCGATTCCTGAAGATCATACTATTAATTAACGTTACTAACTTTGTGACGCCTGCCCGTTCCGGGTTGCCTCTTGTGCCATAACTAAATTCAATGATTAAACACTAAGACACAATAAGTCAATCAAAGAGACACTAGAACAATAATTACGCAAATTTATTAACTTCTAGTTAATATAACAACAATTATTAATGCTCTCCAGGGCTAGGATTTTACTACCCTAATTCAAGCCACCAATAATAATCTAACAGACTCTTACCACTAAACCTTCCTCGACTGCAACTCAAACTCTGGATCAAATGTTGCAAACTGGAATAACTGAATCTCTTGAATCACTTCACTTTTAATCTAATCACCTACTTCAACTTCTCTTTCCACCTCTTTCAACCTCTCCTTCAACCTATCCATAGGGCCGCGGTAGCCTAGTGGTCAAGGTCGTGGTCTAGCGGCCAGCGGATTTCGTTCAGTCGCGGGTTCGATCCTTGACCGCCAAAGAAACGCCGTGTAGCCGGGGCTGATGCACGTTAAATCTGTTCGGGGTCCAAAGTCCTCCCGTTGGCGTGGTGTGGATGTTTGGAGAGGGGGTGCCAGCTCAGGTGTCGTCCTCGTCACTTGACCGTGGTTCAAAATTACGAGGTGCGTCGCCAATAGCCCTTGTGTTGCTTCTAGTGCGACGTTAATAAAAACTAAACTAAACTAAATCAACCTCTCCATACCTTCTCCTTCAGCCTCTCTATCGCGAATTTCAGTCGGAGTTTATATATTTCCTAACTCTCTTGCTTCACTTCATTTCTACCTGCTTTCTATCTACATATTCACGTTTCATTTCTGGTTGGGCAAAGGTTGTTTAGCAAAAGCAATCAATTTTAATTAAAAGTCCCTAAGGTTAGTGAAGAGAAACCGCGAATAGACCAATGTCACAACTTCACGTTCTTGCTAAACACCTTGAAAGAATAAGGACTAATCATAGTTTAAGAATAAGATTAGCCGTGGTTTCTCCACCACAATAATATGCATGCTCATTCCACATTAACTGTCAAGGAGCTTCTTATCAACTACAACATTCCAGAGCTAGACCATCCACCTTATTCAACAGATCTTGAACATGCGACTTTTATTTGTTTCCTAAGGAGTAAAAGGGACAAAGTTTCCTAAGGAAATGGTTTTGAAGCAAGTAAGCAAGAAACAGCCGTTGAAGTTATGAAAGAGAAAGCGTCACGCGTCCTGAAGGAGCTGACAGAAAAAGGCTTCCACCATTGTTTCGAACAATGGAAAATTCTCATGGAGCATTGTAGGTATAGAAGAAGGTTGTACTTCTGAAGGTTATTATTAATAAATATGTATGAATTCAAAATAAAAATTTTTCAGTATCTGTCTCGATATTTAGTAGCCCCACCTCAAACAATGAGCATGACTGTAATTTCAAAACTTTAATTTTATAAAATTTTTGAGAATTTCAATATTATTTCTTTTTTTTAAAAAAAAAAAAAAGTGAGGGAGGGAGGGAATGTAAAGTTTATTGGTGCAAGAGCCAGATATGCCTATGCTGCGCCAAATAAGATTTAACTGTGGTCTAGATGTGAAGAAATCGAAGAAAAGACTAAGATTAGTTGACATTGAGTATCGAAAATAGAAAGGGATTGGTAGGGTAACCCAGGGGCACGACACCCGTTTTTTTTTTTTAAAAAAATTCACACAAATATTGTTTAATTCCTAGAATTTGTGACGATTTATTAGGGAGAAAATTACGTATGCTGAATAAAGAAACTCCTCATAATATATGATCCGAAGAATATTAAAATAATAGGTTAAATAATGATTTAAAGAAAGTTTAATTAAGAATGTGTATTTTAAGAATCCTTAAAAAACTTATTTTTAGAATAACCAAAAAATAGATATTTTTCTGTATGACGTGGTACGTTTGTTTTGAATTGAAAAATTCAATTCCCAACACTCTATGTATCAAATTCCTACAAATTATAATATTGAATCAGCAAAATCAAACAAAGTATGAAAACAAAGTTTTTTTAATATTAAGAACGAAAAATACTTAATTTGAAGCATTTTATGAGTCTCAGTTATTTTAATTCAAAATCAGTTCGTAACAGGAACTAGATTTGAAAATAAATCAGTATTTTTTTATTTGCATTATAATCTTATATTTTATTACATGAATAAATTAAAGATATACATTATGAGAATTAATTATAAGAAAAAACATTTGTTTTTTATTTACAAATCTTTTTAACATACATAGAATAGTTCACTTATACTCGGTTATTTCGAACAGGGAAAACATAATCTCTTAACCCTAAAATATTTTAATATATATTACATAAAGAGCAAAAATATACTTTCTTTCCAGGGAATAGAAATATTATAATGGCTTGCAAGATTAATGTAAATTACATGCTATTACCCTGTTATATCAAATAGGAAGCGATAAATTGCATTATCTTAGTTTCCGAAATAATAATATTTATCCATATTCTGAACGTATTAGAATCTTACTCCCATTAGAATTTCATTTGCATTTACTTATCTAATGTAACCGTACCATAAATATCGAGGGCAATGTAAAAGGTGAGATTAAATAAATGTTCTGAGTAACAGTTTGTTTTAATAACAATGGGATATATCTCTATTAATACCTTAGAGATATATAAAAGGCGAGTTTATACAAATGTTCTACACCAACGATCTTATATTATTCTGCATAAACAGCACACAAGGAAATAAACCATTCTACTTTTCTTATTCCTTATAGAGAATTATGGTGCGGTTCTACAATGCTCTTACATAAGATTCATATCTTTCACAGCTAATTCTAATGAGGATTGGGATTTATTATTTGGACTTGCGTTCCTCGAATTTGCGATCGATTTGTGGTATAATTCATAGATTAAGTCACCAATTCTTCAATCGATCGAACATTTTGAAAAGGAGTCAAATCAATTTTTTTCACAAATTTACTTTTTGGTGGTTTCGAAGTTCTTAAGCATTTATTTATGTATTCCGTATAAAAATTGGACATGTTTTAATGCTTTATCCGTTTAGCACATTTAGATGGATTTAATATCCACGTTAATTCAATCTACAAGTGCTAAATAGTTCTCATGAATTCACCATAATACAATGCTGATGTTACTAGTATTCCACCAGTAAATACCAGCCAATTACAAAGATTTCTGCAATGAAATAATAAATAATTGATCTATAACTTAAAAGATGAAGTGTCTGAACAACAGGAGTATCGGCTATTACTTATCTTGCCT
The DNA here is from genome assembly GCA_019974015.1 of Nephila pilipes. Taxonomy (NCBI): domain Eukaryota; kingdom Metazoa; phylum Arthropoda; class Arachnida; order Araneae; family Nephilidae; genus Nephila; species Nephila pilipes. Next base: position 74,553 of record BMAW01126846.1, on the reverse strand, counting down.
CGAGTACGTAAATTTCGGAAGTCTTTGTTGTAATATTTGTTTATTTCATAAAAATACATGTTTTTGTACGTTAAAGTAGACTTCATCTTTCTAAAACTCAGATTCAATTTGAAAAAGACTCATCTCATCGTCACCATTAATTAAAGAATATTATGATATTAGTTTCTTGGAAATAAATGATTTTTAAAAAAGCGTTGTAAGATTATGATTTATGATTATAGTTCTACTATGATAATATAACAGTTTTTGGTACTTGTCTATTAAAGCGGCGCCCGCAAAATTACAATTTCGGAAAATCGCCAAACAGCAAGATTTATCGCCATGTTTGGTTGTAAACTCCTAAGGTTGCAGTCCTAAAGAAACAGCACTTCATCATTTTTGTAAAATGTCGCTTGCCTGTTAATGTTACCGATTTCGTATTTTTTTTAAATACCTATTTTGTTGCCTTTGACAATGTCGTTAACAATTTTCAATTTACCAAACAGCGAAATGGATGAAGGGTTTACATATTTCACGGTGAACCTTAAGTTCAATTGTGTAGATCCGTCAACGGGAGTTCATACGGTAAATGTTTAAAGAATGTGGTGTTCCACAAAGTGGCATAACAGGAAACAACATGGCACGGCTCGGCATCATCTAGAATCGTATCTTGCAGAATTTATGTGGAGGAAATATGTAGCTAAAAAAATGCTTTCTATAAAATAGTGAACGCAATTTCGGAAGTATGGCCTTTTCTATTGATTGATGTTCTAAAAGTTATGTAAATATTAATATTAAACATCTAAATTTTTATAGTTCTTATTGGGATGAGATTTATCACTAAACATATAAGAGATTATTAAATAAAAATATTAATTAAAAAAGTTTTATATTATTTATTGGTATGTTATTTGTTTTCCTACATTTCAATTTCGCGCTCCGCTTACTTGGCGCTTTTAACTAGCTTGGCGACATTGGCGTATTCTTAATTTGACGGGCGCCGTTTTAATAGACAAGTACCCAATTTTTTTTGTTGTTTTTTTGTTTTTGAAATTTCGAAGACAGTTTAGAAAAATAATCACATTAATACTATCATATGCATGTCATGTTAAAGCGAACTAATATATTGTTAGAAGGAAGACCATATTAACTCCACACTCGCTAATTAAATTAACAGCACTATTTCAGAAACAATTTCCTCATTCAACTGCTCTATACACTCTTATACTAATTCTTATCTTGCTTTTAAAACAGATAGCTGTGCCATCTTTAGGCATAGGCAAACTTATTTGATTGGGTGTTTATATGACTCTGCGTTCGATATTTTTCAGGTATCGTAAGAGTATATACAATTTAATTACAGTTTCTTAAAAATTCTAATGTATTTAATTCTATTAAATTACATAAGTCTCCTTTTTAAACTAAAAAAATGAAAGAAAGCAGATTACTTATTTTCGTATAAAAGCTTTGAAAATCAAATCAAAGAAATTGTAATTTTAATTACTGCAAAGCAAATTTTAATTAATATATTACACGATAACACCTTTGTATACAATATTTCCAGAATTTTTAAACACATTCAACAAGAAATTTATTTAGGCTTGAAATATCTTATGATATTTTCAGGGTATATCTTTTCCATTTATTACTGCAGTTATCTGTGTGAATTTAGTACCACTTATATACTTATTTTGCTAATTATAAATTAACTTACCAATTACGAAGGTCGATAAATATGTCGTTAGAATTTCCGAGAGATTGTGCTCGTAGCATCGAAAATGGTTTGTTTTTATTAATTATCATGACTCAGCTGTCTAAGTCTCAGATATTTGTATTCGTGATCATGACGCCTTCCGCACCTCCATAATTATTCTTCATAACTTTTCCAAACGATGAGACCATCTTCGACATTTTTGGAAAACATTCACAGGAGCAACCCAGTTTTTAGGTTTTTGCTTGATTTGCGATGCGTACTGATTAATCCAGGTCTCACCGATGGTGACAAATTGTCGCAAAATAACGCCAACTCAACGCAGCAACATTTAAAATTTTGATTTTGCTCCAAATGACTACCAAATCAAAGGTAACTCATGAATCAATGTAAAATTTGTTTTTGCTCCATTTAACAGAAGGCAGCACCGAATAGAAATTACAGTTTACCTTAATGATGCCATCTGTCTTCAAATGCTGGTACTTCTTGAACCTCCCTAAAAAACATATTTTTACATAAAATTTTAAATAAAACTACGTAAATTAACTAACAAAAAATAATTCATTCAAAGTTCAATCAGAAAATATTTTTACAATTGAGATTTTTTTTTAGTTATATTTGATGTTACATTACTTCTAGTTACATTTATTTCTATTTACAGAAGAGGATTTGTTTCGTCACAAAATTTTATTTTCTTACTTCGTCTTGTATTACCAAACTCTCAAACGTATTTCTTGAATGAATTAAGTATTTCAAGATATATTCAGTAAAATATATAGCCTTCTGCTTAAAGTACAATTTGTTTAAATTAATCCCCATTTTCTTTATTTAAAATTAATCTTAGATGTCAATTTATGAATAATATTTATCATATAATGTTTACGAGTCTATGGTATATATAGTCTGAGCATGTTAAATAAAATTTTGTCAATTACGTATTTGTGTAAATCCAAATACTTTGGAAAAAGAAAAACTTTCTTAACTTAAAATATTGTATTATTCCTTTAATATTTTAAACATAACTTATTCATAATTTTATATTCAGATTAAATAACGTTATTCTGTACAATTCATCTTAGCGATCAGAAATGTCGGATGTAATTCGAGTTGTTCATATTCTTCTAAAAGAAAGAGATCAAACAATATCTTTCATAAAGAACGCATACATTGTGTTTAAGAAATGTTTACTTTAAATATATAATGTTCACGTGGTTATGAATCTTTGAATAAATAATATCCAAAAATATGGCAGATGAAAACATTTACATGCTTGATATATATAACGTCAAAAGCATTTAATCTTCTAAGTGAATTATTTCGTTTATATCTGTTAAAGTTATTATTTGATTTCAAATAATACATTTTAATCGTTCAGCTGAGACAGGAATTCTCGATTCAACTGTTGAATAAATTCTTAAGACGAGAATTCCGGTTCTTTTCATTTTGTTCTTAATTTCTGCGTAAAATATTCACATTCAGCAGACAAAAGGAAGGCTGTGAAAGATTTTTTTTATTAAAGAAGTATTTGACACAGGTGGTTGAAAGTGATAAATGCTTCCTGTTCAATATTAAAGCCTTTTTTTATATTTATATTTTCTTTAAACTGAATTTACCTTATGTATTTTTTTCAAAAAAAAACCCGATCTACTAAAGTTATTTTTTTTTAACTACTGTATAAATAGAAATGCAATATCATTCTTTTTTAATATGTCATCTCTTACTAAAGTGTGAGCACTCCCCGTCTAAAAGATAATTTCATTGAAAGTTCCGCCCAATGCAATAGCCGAGCACAAAATGCATATTTTGCAATTAAATTACGTTTTTTCCATATGATATGTCACAATTCGAAATTGTAGATTACAGATGGTTCACAGCATTTAGTGAATTAATTTGGACATACATAGCGATAAAAAAAAATAAACGAAATCAAATTTAGTGTAACCGGCTTAGAATTGATATTAATGAAATTTCGACTTAGTATGAATTTAATATCATGTGAACAGTTTGTTAGATCTTGATTTAAATGTTTTGATGAAAAAATATTTTTAAGAGATATATATTTTAAATTAAAAGTTTTAGATCTTTAATTTTTGTTTTCATTGAAGTTCTTCCTTTCAGCTTTAAGTGTTTGCCATCCAAATGTTGGGAACAAACTTTCAAGCTTTTCCAATTGCTCTTGAGCATTTTGTCTTACGATAGCTCACAAGCACTCAGATATAATTTTTGATATGTACTACGTTATTTACTAACTGTGCGAGAAGTCTACAGAAGAGGTAAGGGCTACAAAGACAATTTGGAAGCATTGTAGAGCCAGAATTAACTGTTTGTCATGGGGTTGTGAAGAAGCTTGACTATGCAACGATCTGCTTTGAAACAAGCATTTCAGAACCGATCACTGAAGTAATAGAACGAAAAAAAAAAAAAAAAAAAAACCCTCATAAGTTGAAATGGCCGACTGATTCTTGGACAGTCACGAGCGTGCTGCTCTGCGTTTGTACTTGAGACGTTTCTTGAAGAAGTGAGCTTCTAATGATATAATCTTTGCAAGATGTTTAAGATATAATGGATGTTTTAATTAAGATACCATGAATTGAGAACAATCGAAGAGGACATTGACAATTAGGAGAATATCCTGTGTCTTTAAAAAAACAATCAAAGACGATTGGGTATTTTCCAACCAACAACGTTTACAAAGTATTCAACGATCGGGTACTATCCAACCCACAGTATGGAGGATACTGTCAGTAAGCCAAATGAGTTGGTACCGTATGCAGAGCATTCAGCTATTAACAACTGAGAATTATCAAAGCTGAAAGAGTTTTGAACATTGGTTTCGTCAACAGAGTACGGTAAACCTTGCATTTGCTGCGTCTATTTTTTAAAACCTTTTCTGAATTTCACTTGGTATGAGTGTGTGTGTGTATCAGTGTGTCATCAAATTTTCGATCGTTAATTTAACCAACTTCCCATCAAGCTAGAGCTTTGAAATTTTGGGAATCGTTCGTACTCACCTAATAATGCAATATATAGACATTTGCGTCAAGTTTTAACTAATATTTCAATAATTTTAATAAGTCAAAATATTCTTTCCTCTCGGCGATTTGAGGATTGAGGCAAAAAATTTCTTTCCCCCTCTGGGAACAAAGGGGAATCGCCACGCCACACGAGGTATCATAAAACTCACAAAAGGGAGATAGTAAGGGTTGCTGACTTTCAGTCTGTTAATCATTCACAAGAAAGAAAGATTCCAATATTTGGCGCAGTGTCTTATCACAATATTTTTTTCTGAATTCTGGTTCCCATTTTTTTTTATAGAATGACTTACAAACTTTCAAATTCATGTTTTGATTTTATGAGTGTTAAGAATTTTTTAATACGCTGACAAATGTCTCTTTTTAAGTAAATTTTAAAGTTAAAAATAACTAACAGTTTTAACTAATATTTCAATAATTTTCTTTAATAAACTTTGCCACCGTATAAAAACGTTGTTTTTAAAAAACGTTGGTTTTTATATCGAATTATTAGACGGATGAAGCACTGTTTGCTACATAGGGACCTTCCTTTCCTATGATGGCCATCTATGGGCTTTGAAGAATACCATGATAGATGAACGTATTATGTTCAAAGTTAATATTCTGAAAATAATTAGATCAATGTTGTCGAAAATAATAAACTTCATTAGACCTAACCTCTTTCCCTTCTGTCTATATTCTGAGATTCTTGCAGTCCTACCGAAACTTAACCAGAAGCACTTGCTTGTTGTAACACTCAATGTGGTTGCAGCGTGAAGTGGTTTACACCATAATTGATCCATGAGAATTTTAATGGATCTCGGTTTGATGGGTCAATTTAATTGAATGATGCATAACAATACCTATCATGCATAGACTTCTTCTCTTAGGGTCAAATGAAGTAATAAGTGTTAGAATTATTAGTGCTTTGGGTAATTACATGATAGATCATTTGAATTTAGAACTAATCATTTGTTTCTGAGTAGCTATCCGTGAGATCCGAGGCACTAAAATCTCAGGGAATGTATTTGAATTTCATTGAACGTAGATGCAAAGCCTGTGTGAGAGCTTGTGGTTCAAATTCTGAAAACGTTCTGTAACAAACGTGTTTTTTCCAGTATAGAGCATCATTAAAATGATTCCGTGTGTGTGTGTGTGTGTGTGTGTGTGTGTGTGTGTGTGTGTGTGTGTGTGTGTGTGTGTGTGTGTGTGTGTGTTGTGTGTGTGTGTGTGTGTGTGTGTGTGTGTGTGTGTGTGTGAATCATACGATATATTAGGGGGACCGGAAAGTAATGTCATTCCTGTTAATGTAGATGCAAATAATAACCTTAAAGACATTTTAAGATTAGAGTGATTTATTAATTCGTAAATATTCAATCTTAATTTGTTTATTAAATTTTAGATGAAATAGCCAGCCAAATATTAGAAAAGGTACATAGGTGACTTTATATGCTTTTTTTAGTTGCGTTTGGGTAGTATTACAGAGATTGCTACCAAAAATATTTGCATTGTTTATACAAACGCATTAGACATTCAGAAATACCAAAGGTGGTTTTCTAAGTTCAAATCCCGTAATTTCAATCTTTCCATCTCGTACAGATGAGGAAAACCAACAGCTTTAGACAATGACAGGTTAAAGTTGGAAGTGGAAGCAAATCCATGTCAGACAAATGAGAAATGGTCAAACATTCTTAACCAACCTTGGTCATCCATCCAAGAGCATTTGTAACAGATTGGTAAAGTAAGCAGAGCAGGTGTTTGGGTTCCACATAATCTGTCGTGAGAAAGCAAAGCTAATCGATTTCATCACGTGCAACTTATTACTTCAGCGGCACAATACAGAAGAGTTTTTTAATTGCTTGATAACTGGAGATGAAAAATGGTTCCTCTAAGATAATCCAAAATTCAAAGGGTAGTAGCGCTCTTCAAATGAATCGCCAAGAAGTACAGCCAAGGTGTTTTTCTGTTTTTGGGAAGTATTCACAATGGCATTCATTTTGAAATGCAAACACCTGGGCAAACTGTGAATGCAGACCTTTTCAGTAAACAATTGGATTCAGTAAATCAATATATAATCGAAAAGGGCCCAGCGATTATCAACAGAAAAGATGTTATTCTGCAACATAATAATAAGCGATCGCTCTGCGTAAAGTGAAAACCAGAAAATTTAAAGAATTGCGATGTCAGGTATTGCCTCACCCACCTTACTTGCCTGATATTGCGCCACTGGATTTTCATTTATTCCGATAACTACAATATTTTCCAAGGACCAAAAAATTTGATAATTAGGATTATATCCAAAATACCATCTCCAGATATTTTGCTTAAAAAAACGATTCCTTTTTTATCAATCCGACATTAAAAATAGTACACTAGATGGCAAAAGGCTGTTGAAAACAAAGGTGATTACATTATTAATTAAAAATAAAAAATTGGTGAAAATGTATCTGTATGAATTTATTGTAGAAGAATGACATTACTTTCCAGTCCTCCTATTATATAGTGACAAAGAAAATAAAACTGTTCTTGAATATTATTTCATATTCTAGAGCCCCCCTCCCCTAAAAAAAGTAGAGGGCTATTAATAACATAAACACTTACTAATCTATAAACACGGAATATATTTATGTATGAAGAAATGTTTCCTTTCTTAAAAAGGTGATATATCATAGAAACTTAAAATAAATTAATTTTTAGACGAGAATTTAATTTTTTTCTTAGCACATGCAGATGTAATCAAAACAAGATGTTTGCATCATTTTCATCCTTTTTTTTATATTTGAAGTTCTTTATTATTTTTGTTACTTCATTTTATATACTTTTAATCGGTTTTATTTATTTTCTCTTTATATACATAATTCGTATTTTTTCTATCAAAATATGGTATAAAAGTTTTATAATGATATTAATTTTCCTACTTTATATTTAATGACACTCTACGATGATAATTGGAAGGTAAATTATTATTCAGGTGGTATAAACTTGTGACTTAAGATATATAAATATATAAAGAGCTTTTTCTCCTACAGTGAAAATACTGCTAACAATTATTACAACTGACACATTACATTCGACCATGACATATTTGAACTTAGAGTATTTCTTTTCATCAAAAATTCTTAGTTGTAAACTACATTTAACTATCATTTATGTCAATTTAATTATTATTCAATTCAATTCGATTCATATTCCTTTCAATTTGAGAGCTCATTTATCAATTATAACTATTAAGTAAATCAATTTTTTTTGAATGTTTGAATTCTGCAAACACTAAAACAATTTAATTCAATCATATTAATATCAAAGCTCAGATAGGAAAATTAACAATTATCGAGGTTACAACTTTGTAGAGAATTTTATAGCAGTGAATAATATAAATAAAATACAAAATAATATTTGTAGTAGATATGAGCATATGAGTAGTTTCTAGGAAAATACAAACATTGTTGTCAGATAATCAGAGTAATTTTCCTAAAGAAAGTTCGGTAATACAACATCAATAACCAATCAAATTTGTTCATTTTTAATTATTTTGGTGTTAGAGATTCTAGCCCATTCGGTTACATTCTTTCTCCTTTTTATGATTATTGACGAATAATCTGTAATTCTGAAGTGAAAAAAATAAGTTTTGTAAATTTTGTACCCAAGTTGTTTGGAATTTAGACACTAATTCCATCTTTCTGAATATATTTCTCAAAATCATTTTCAATTCTTTTTATAAAGCATCTTAATTTTCTCTTACCAAAAATTGAAAACAGTGTTGTATAAAAAAATAACGAAATAAAATTCAGACAACAAATATTCAGTCCAAAAACTCAACATTAAGTGATTTCGATATTTAATTTCATAAAAGAAGACTTATCTATTTGTTCCTTTTTGGGGTGAAACTTTATTTTTTGTTTGTTTATTTGGAGGTATATTTTACGAGGATTTTCCAGAAAACAGGTGAACGTAGCCTCTGATGTTCAAAGATAATATTCTTCAACAAATTTGCTCCGCTGCATTCCAGTCAAATATTCAAGTCAAAGATTTCTATGCGGGCTCGTTTATCTCAGTCATGTTAAAACTCTTATGTGTTGAAATCAGTGTCTCGATTCTATATCCTGCCAGATGCATTTTGAGGAGTGTAATCTGGTTTCTTTTTGGGAAGGGAAACTCTCCTTTCTAGAGTTTGAAGGATATCAGGGCATGCAGCGGAAAATAAAATGCTCATTTTAAGTTTCATATATTTTATGATATTTATTTTCCAAAATAACTCGTAATGGTTACGTTTCTTGTGTGTCTAATAATGGTATTTTAATCATTTTATTGAACTACAAATGAATATTTGTTGTCAAAAAGTTTTTCTTTACATTTGAGTAAGTATGATTTAATTTTTCAGATACACATTTGTATTTAGGTACCATTACTTAAAAAAGTAATTATGCCATAAATATACAAAATATTTTACCTATCATATAGAAAACAATGCTCAAGAAATAGTGAATCAAGCCTTTTAATGACATTACCTTATATTTTCTTTCAAAAAATTATAAATTTTTGAAAATATAAATTTTAAATTTTAAAATTGAAATTTTGATTTTTTTTTACAAAAGTTATTTCTTAAAATTTAGGTATTACTTGGTGAACAGATATTTTCGGTTACTTTATGCATAAGTTCCCTTGATAGAACATTAAAAACTTGGAACCCTATTGTGTGACAATTTTCTTTAAAATTGCACCTTAATGCAAACATATCTCTCAAACATATATTTCGGCTACATTCAAATAACACGGGGGAAAAAATTATAGTTCTCAAGAAGGGTAAAATTATCCTTTTTAGGCACACATACAGAATACTGAGCTCCTATTTACAGAAATTTCAGGAACTGTAGTAATGTGAAAATGGTGTGTCGTGAGGGTAACAGCTCAGATAGAAAAAAAAAAAAAAAATTAAACAATTGTTTCGGCTCAAAAAATCATGAACCCTTTTTTTGAGATCTGAAAGAGATTTTCCTCGCAGAATGTTTGCTAAGGGAGAAACAATTAAAGCAAGTGTTACGAAGAAACTCTATGTATTACACAGAGATAGAAAGGAAAAAAATAAGGGGAATATGAACGAACGAGTGAGTGATTTTATTTCATAGTAATAAACGACACCCCTCTCAACCACCAATAAAAAGAAATTCTTGGATTCATTCCTTTGAAACATAATCAGCCCCCACTCTGACAGCCCTGATCTGGTACCTAGTGATTTATTTCTTTTCACTCAACTGAATTCATTTATGAATAGAAAAAAAAAAGTTTTCGACCGCGAAGAGATCCATCAAGCAATGGATCAAATAGAAGGTGAGAAATTTTTAAAAAGGTATAAGAAACTCATCTCTCGAGAGTCCGCGGAAGCGAAGTCATCGTGGCCGCGGATTCGCGGCCAGTGGCTTCATCGAGTAGTGGATTCGAGCTTTGATGCCACGATACACACACCGCATAACCAGGGCAGATGCATTTTAAATCTGATCTAAGTCCCAACTCCTCCCCTTGGAGTATTGTGGAAGTTTTGAAGGAGATTTGTCAGCTCAGGTTTCGTCCTCGTCACTTGACCGAGGTTGAACATTACGAGGTCTGTCATCACTAGCCCACATGTTGCTTCTAGTAGGATATTAATAAAACTAATCGATCAATCAACTCATCTTTCGGCTCACAAAGGGCATTCTGATAGAATACGGTATGTGCGTATATGAATTTGTAAATTTTTCTAAAATATATTATCTTTCAAATATATTTTTAAGAAAATTAGTCGTTAAACTTTCTCTGAACAACTCTGAACTTTTTATTTCTTTCTAATTTAAAGTAATGTAGATCGATAAAATAATTTTTAACCTAAGTGTTCTGTAAAATTGTAACAGAAAATTTCGTTGCAAAATTTCTGCAAAACGTTTTTATTCTTATCCTTTCGTGAACTGAAAACAAAAAAACAAAAAAAAAAAAAAAAAAAATCTAAAGGGGAAAACAAATAATTTTTGTCTATATTTACTTCCAAACATTTGATTTACACAGAGCTTTATGTCGAGAATTCTTCTAGAATCGTTAGAATAGTATTGGAAACTGTGATATTGAAGACGTGTTTTTCAATTCGAATACATTTTTTACAGAGTTAAAAGTTTTGCTAAAAACAAAATTACTAGTAATCATTAAAGAGAACAAATTTATTTCCATACGAGATAATGCTATTGTTTGGAATTTTCTCTTTACAGAAATATCCAACACTGGCTATTTTAGAATTTGTACCTGACATGAAAATTAATTAGCCACCTAAGGGGCTATTGTTTTATTTGGATCATTTTGGTAAACCAAATAACTTTTTTCGTCCCAGATCTCTTTTCAATTTCTTATTGTTTGCTTCAATTTTAATTACATTTAGCTTAAATATATCCAATTTAATAATTTACCGTTAGCTTTAATTTTAATTGCATATAACTTATGTAATATTCAATTTAATAATTTATCGTTTGCTTTAATTTTAGTATCGGAAATGTTTACTAGTGTCCATTTCTCGTTATTTCATCGTTTACTTTAATTCTTATATTTAATTAAGAAATTGAATAATAATTATAAAAAAGAGCACCCTGGGTGGTTAAATTTGCTCTTTGCATATAACATTTTTTTTTTAATATTTCACTAAATTTATTCATTTAGCTTTTAACAAAAATTCTATATAAAATAATCATTACGCTCCCTTTAAAGATATATGAAGCGTATTAGTCATATTCTTTTTAAATTTAAGACTTCTGGAACAAATAAAAAAATAATTTTAATTTGAAATTTACTGTTTTACATAGTCAGTCTAATTTTCCTAAATCGAAGCAAAAAGCAATTAAGATTTTTTTGTTTATACATTTAAATGGCATGCTTCGTATATATTTTTAATGAAATAAAATATTTAATCGTTCAAGTGAAAGAAAAATAATCATATTTTAAATTCTAAAATTGAAATTCATCAAAAAAGTTTGAGTTAAGGGTAATAAAATAATTTTAATTTTCTGATCAATTTATTTTTCTTTTTCGTTCCTGAGGAATTGATTGATAAAAATGAAACAAGTCATAGTAAATTAATATTTAAGCACTCATTGAATAAGAAGTCGTATCCGAAAAAAAATAAATGTATGATAAAATTGCAATAGCCTTGAGAAATATTTGGGGAACATTACCGATTATTCTTATAGTTCTCCTAATCGTAAATAATTTTTCTCTTATATTAAGAGGTCAATGGTTTACTAAAAATGGTAAAAAATAATTTTATTATTTTGAAATAAGAAAATTTTTTGTGTGAAAATGATGAATGAATGTTTATGTTGAAAAAAATATTATCGTCAAGAAATCAAAAATCTATCAAATATATAAACAATTTTCAAAAATTGTTACAATGTGTCCCTACCTCCCTCGTTTAATTAAATTTCTTCTGGGGTACTTTTAATTAAATATATTTGCTCAGACATATTCCTTGAGGAAATACATTATTGGTCACGTTATGAAATTACATTTAGAAAAAGAAATAACTTCTGTTTCGTGAAAAAAAAATTAAAATGATAAAAAATAATAGGAAAAAAGTTAAATATATGTATGCTAAAAATTGTAAAATATGACTTTTCTGCAGAATAATTTTTGGAAAAATTGATTTTTCAAAGCATTTTTTTAAAATAAACATAAAACACTTTTTCAATAAAACTTTTTAAAACAGACAAAAACAAGAATTGATTTACATTTGAAATACATTCAGCCGCTCTTTGACAACTGGCGATTTTTGGGAACGATAAAGATTAAATTCTGGCAAGTGCATTTTCGGTAACCCTGATAGCTCTTTTGAGAAGCTTCTACATAAGTCACGTGTTTCCTTTCTTGATTACTATTCGTTAACAGTGGCCGACAATTTTTGAAAATTAGTAGGAGATATCTTATAAATTAGTAATTTATTTCTTTTTGCTCTTTAACATTTTTTTTCAAATCAGTGTTTAACACTTTATAATTCTTTAATTAATCTGCTAAGTTTAGTGCGACGTTAATAAAAACTAAAACTAAACTAAACTAATCTGTTAAGTTTTTCTGAAGTTTAAATTTTTATAATAATTTATAATTATTTTATTCTTTATAACCTATTTTAAAATACAAATGTAAATAGTTAAAATGTTTTATATTAATTATAAATGTAATTAACATTATATCTGTAAATAAAAATCAGTTAATATAGTTATTTATTATTACATATTATAATAGTTTATAGTTATTTATAATCATAATGTACTATTATTTATAATTGCACATTGAAATTATAATTATATATGAAATGTAAAAATAGTTTATACTATTTGTTCCTTAAATCTTCTATAATCTTAACATACTCATTTAAATTTGCAAAAATTTGACAGTTTCTTCATTAGAATCTTATTGTTTCGATTTACTCATTTTTGACTTCGATATGACGTCATTGCTTAGGTATCGCTACTTTGACGACATTATTTTTAATGTAGCCATGTTTTCGCCAAAATCGCCAAGTGGTAACCGATACTTCTCTTTAACCAAAAATCGTTAGTTAAATAGCGTTTCATCAACATTAAATCTTCAAAATCACCACTTCTGAATAGAAATAACATTTTCGTTACACAGTAATAAAATTTTTTTTGCTATATAATAAAATGAGACATTTGTAAAATATTTTAAAATGTTCATTTCTTTTGGAACGAGGTAATCTTGAAACGATGTTAAATTGATATTTTTCTTTACTCTAAATGATAAAAAAAAAAAAAAAAAAAACAGTATTTTTACTGAAGTGAGTTTGAGTTTATCATTATTTGAAACTTATATAGAAAAATATTTTCATACGTATTGTTCATTTTAAATTAAGATACATGCAGAGTTAGTTTGTCAGAAAATTAGAATCCTACGCTTTTGTACTGAATTTCAATAATATTGTCATTACATTCTTCATAAAACCAATTATATATATTTTCAAAATTATAATACAAAAAATAACTGCGTCAAAATTAAATTTTAAGGCCTTAAAATTCCTTTTAGCTTAGAAAGAAAATAGAATTTCTGAAAACTTATTTACTTACATTCATTTCTTTTTTGATGATTCGATAGTGGCACACATATAGAATACTTTTAAGGATTTCGATAACATAAAAAAATATCAAATGAAAAAATTATGGTCTTTCGCTCAGTAAATAATATTTATGTTACAAGAACTGTATTTATAAGTCACTTTTTTTTAAAGGAACTGCAATTACCATAAGGAAGAAGCACAGTTAAGGGGACTCGGTACCCTAAAAATGCTATCGTATAAAAAGCTATCGTCAATCGATATAGATTATTCAGAAGAATATTTTAGGCTTTTAGTATATTTCAGAAATTTATGGATAAATATGGTAAGATACTGCAAAACTGGACAAAAGATTCACTGTAACAATATTTTACAAAACTTATCAAGAATATCAGCCTGATAGAGTAGTCATAAATTACAGAAAGATAATGATTCACAGAATTTTTTCTTATTTAAACTATATTTATAATTATTGCATACTCAGTGAAAAATGTTATACAGAATTTCAATTCAAATAACATATTCTATTTAAAACTATGTAGTTCATAAGTTAAGGAGAGAATTATTTATATAGTAATAAATTGCGAAACGAGAATTGTTAGTTAAAATTGGACAGCAGCAACAAATTTCTCTAAAATAGTATAGTTATTAATGCCAAAACAGTAATTTATAAAGTATATACAAGTTTTGAAAAGAAAGTTTAAATACCTGTATTGAAATTGAGTAATTGCGGTAATTTAATAGCCTTGTCGAAAACTTGCGGCAGATCTTGCGTTGTTTCTTTGAGTCTTTAGTTCAAGTCCTGATGTTCCTAATGACGCACCGTGTTGCATGTTAACTAATGCACGTTAAATCTGTCGATAGCCTAAATCTTTCTGTTGGCATGGAATGGAAATTTAGAGTGGTGATGCCTACTCAGATACCTTCCTCATTATTTGATCGGAGTTCAAAATTACGAAGTCCGATGCCAATAGCCCTCGTGTTACTTCTAAGAATTACATTAATCAGCAATCGATAAATCAATCAGAAATCTGGGACAAAACTTCTAAAACTTTTACCAGGAATGTCAAGATATAGATAGATTTATTGTAGCTCTTATAGGGTCCTGAACCTCAGCGAAGTTGCATAAAAATTTTAGAATGATGAAATCAATGGTTTAGATTTGCATAATTGACAAACCTATAAACATCTAAATTTAGATATAAGATTAAAGATCTATTATGGATAGTAAAAATTAGGAAGTCATTCAATATAGAGTAAACAAGCACATTGTTTTAATTAGATTATGAGATTATTAGGAAAAACTTTATTTACTAACATTTTAACTTTCTTTAAACAAGAAAGAGTACAAATGCCGGATAGTTTAATTTTATCGTTCTCTTCTTGATAAGCTACCAGCAAAATTTTCGAGTTACACCCGATGACACGCAAGCTATAAGTTGCCAACAAATGAAATATTATTAATACAAAATTACAAATATATTAATATATATAATAAAGTGAATATTTTTGCTATTAAAAATACTCAAAGATAAAAATTTAAGTTATATGAAATACTTGAGCGTACTGAATAATACCAGAAAAAATTTTGATTTCAATAAACTGATTGTAAAGTTCTAAATTACATTGGAATAAAGAAAACACAATTATATGCTTTTCATCTCACCACCGTTACACACCTAATACTTTATTACAACATGGCGACATACTATAAACTTTAGAATGCTGTACTCACTGTTGCCACAAAGTGTTACAAACACTTATAAAATACTAAATAGAACATTATCGTCTGAATAAGAATGCAATCAATCCTCAACAATAGTAGCTTGAATAAAAGCATAATAAAACAAATGAACTATTTAAAAATAAAACTAAGTGAAATAATATATTCTTCCAACAAATATGACGAAGTAAGTTATTCAAACCATGCAATATGGCGAAATATAGAGAAAGCTAGTACACCTTTTCCTACCAAATGTAAAGCCAAACTTAGCGTCAACAACAGCGTTTGGCAGTTTCATGTTATGAACAAAGACAGAGGCTAAAAGGATGTCACAAAAATACTATACTTCACTTCTATAGTCTCGCATCTTATTATTTTATTTCTCTTTCCTCTCTTATGACAGAGGTTAAAAGCTCAAGATGTTACGAAAACAATGTTGTTTTTCTCTCAGAATGGCCATTTCCATTTTCTTGGAACAAAAGTTTCATGAAAATGCTAGAAGGTAAACAGGTCTCTTTGTTTTACAAACACACTTTAATGCTTGAAAAATATTGCATAACGCCACGCTTTCGAAAGTTCTTTTCTTCCGCTAATTCCAGTAACAGTCTTTTGTGCTTCCGAGAAGTAATACTAACTTTCTTTGCAAATGAAATTAAAGATGAAATTAAAAATTATTCCTCTCATAAGCCCAGCTAAGTCTTTTAAATGCAGATCGTACTGTTAGACATTGTAACATGAATCTTTAGCAGCGAAGTGAAAAGATGTTTATTCTAACTGTGTTTTATTTGTATTTTACATATTTGTTTCCTTACAGTATTTAATATTTTATAAAATGTGTTTGTAAGAACTTAGTATGAATACGTGTAATATTAATTTGTTTAACTATAATTTTAATTAAATATGATTTAAAAGATAAGTTTTAATCATAGATTTACAGTGCATAATTATTTGTTGATATTACTTTAAATGTATAATTTCAGCCTATTATTTTCGTAATATATTTAGTCACATATTCTTGTCCTCTAAAGTAGAAACTATGAATCACTTTTCTTATGTAGTGCTGGAAAAATCTCAAAAATTCAAGACTGATTTTATAATTTGATTCAAACTTTTATGTTGTTAAGAATATCATTTACACTTTTGATTGGAATAAAAAAATCGAATAATTCTGGATTATTATCCATTTATAGAATCTCTAAGCTAGTGTGAGAGCTAAAAACTATGCTTACTTGCTACAGCCTAATTGCATCAAGCTTTTCAGATAGAATTAGGCTTTACACACACACACACACACACACACACAAACATATATATATATATATATATATATATATATATATATGTTTGTGTGTGTG
>BMAW01126846.1:0-47273 GCA_019974015.1 Nephila pilipes | reverse complement strand
CACACACACACATACACACACACATACATTGCATGATATCTGACGTTATTCTTAAAATAAATGTTAAATATATATCTCTATCAAATTCTATTTCCAAATCTATAGAATTACACTAGTGTTCAAAAATAAAAGAATTTATTGATTTGGTAGATTATCTATAGAACTACGGGATAGATTTTAATGAAATGTGGTGAGTACATAGGGTTTACATAAAAAAAAAAAAAAACCTTTCAACAAATATAATACACACACATGATCTTGCGTAACACTTATAGGAGTTGCAAGGTATGAAACAGCAGTTGCAGAATCGAACAAAAAAATTAGTTAAAAGTGGGTATGGTCCACTTTTACAGATATATAGGCCTTGAGATGTGACTTTATGCTGGAAATAAGGGAGTTTATGAGTTACTGTGGTAATTGGTTCCACTCGTTCAGCAAAGCTGTTTGGATGGCTCTCGGAAAGGGCTTGCGAATCCCAATTGACCTCCCCAGAGTGTCCCAGGCATGCTCTAAAGGATTGAATTCTTCAGATCTGGCTGGCCAATACATTCCTGAAAAGGCAGATATAGGGTTCCAAGACCTTTTCTCTACACCTCTCAGCAGTCACAGTGCCTCTTTCAAAGGAATGGAGCAAAGGTGCGACCATGCAACATGATGCCTTCTCGGACCATCACGCCTCCTCTACCATAGTGGTCGATTTCTGGGACATTGGAGAGCAGGAAACGGGTCCCTGGTTCTGTCCATATAAAAGTACGGATGGGATCACTGATTAGGCTGAACCGGGACTCAACAGTGAAGAGAACAGTCTCTCATTGGTCCATGCTCCGATCTCTATGATATCTGCACCATTTTATGCGGACTCTCATGTTCGCAGAACTAAGCGAGACGCAAATAACATGTCTGCCTGCAAACAACCTTCTCTCATGAAGTCTTCTGGAAACAATCACCCTTGAAACTCGGGTTATTGTGACAGCATACAACTCATGAAAGACCTGAGAAGCTGTAGCATCCCTGTTACATCTACCTCACTTTGATGGACAAATGGTGATCTTCTCTGGTAGTCAAGGCGACCATCCTAAGGCTTTCTCCCGATGTATCCATTATATTTAATCTGTTTCCATAAGTTGGACATTCTGATGGGCTTTAAATCGCGTTATCTGTAAATCTGGATTTGAGACTGGCCTGCCTCTAGCTTACCCACATTTCGCCTCCTCATTTCATCATCTAAACGTTCGTAGCTACTTACTTTTCCTGTTTGAATTTAAATTTAAGTGATTGCTGCAAAAAAACACCAAGAAATTCAGCGTAATGCGCTAGTGAACGAAATGCAGATTTTAGCTCGCTTGTTAATAAATCCAGCTTTTCGACTAGTTCTGCCCCAATATATGTATGTGCTTACGTAATCGACCTAAAAGATTTGCATCTTTGTTTTGAAACAGTATTTTTACGTTCCGTTCAATTCTTTACATGAAATTCTGCAATATATGCAAATTCTCTTAATTTTGAACACCAGTGTATTTAAAAAATAAAAATGAATAAAATGTTATTTCCCACCTTGAAAAAACATTGAACAAAAATATAGAAAAAAGATATTATTTACTACTCAAATAATAAAACCTGTCGATATAATCTACGTGTCCACACCTGTAATACGATATATATACAGGGGGTGGACAAAAATATGGAAACACCTTGTAAAATGCATGTTTGAAAAGAAAGATTGATTTTAATGAAATATGTAGGTGGCGGTGGCGTTTTTGACTACTAACGCCACCTATACAACTTCGTAAATGTGCTAAACAGTTCAGTTGTTGTCGGAGTACTGTTATGTGAGGTTGTCATTGCATTATGTCAGAGTTAACAGACTTCGAACGTGGGCAAATTGTTGGAGCACGTATGGTAGGTGCTTCCGTAAGCAAGGTAGCCGAGGTGTTTAGTGTTTCAAGAGGTACTGTATCGAAGATTTATTCCGCATATTTGAAAAGCGGAAAAACATCATCTGCTAAATCACAGCGCGGACGAAAGTGTGTGCTGAGTGATCGTGACAGACGATCATTAAGGGCAATTGTGACGAAAAATAAGAAGACCACAGCTGCAAAAGTTACTGCTGAAATGAATGTTGTGTTACAGACCCTGTGAGTACCAAAACAATTAGAAGGGAGCTTCATAAACAGGGAATTTCTGGCCGTGCTGCAATTGAGAAGCCACTCATCAGTGATGCTAATGCCCGTGACAGGAAAAGGTGGTGTTTAAGTCATAAAGCCTGGACTATAGGGCAGTGGAAGCGTGTAATATGGTCTGACGAGTCTTCTTTCACATTGTTTCCCACTTCTGGCCGAGTTTACGTCTGGAGAACGCCATCTCAAGCCTATAATACAGACTGCTTGTTGCCAAGAGTGAAACATGGCGGGGGTTCTGTTATGGTTTGGGCAGCCATATCGTGGTTCTCTGCTGGCCCCATGATAACTGTGTCAGGGCACATGACTGCCTAGACTTATGTGAACATTTTGTCAGATCAAGTTCATCCCATGGTACAAACTTTGTTCCCCGATGGTGATGGTATCTTCCAAGACGACAAAGCCCCTGTTCACACAGCTCACATTGTCCAGGACTGGTTTTCTGAGCACGAGGAGGATTTGTCCCATCTCCCCTGCCACCACAGTCACCAGACCTGAATATTATCGAACCTTTGTGGTCTACATTGGAACGGAAAGTGCGTTCTCGTTATCCACCGCCAACATCGTTATCTGAACTTGCCACCGTTTTGCAGGAAGAATGGTATAATATTCCCTTGGCACACATACAGGAACTGTATTTATCCATTCCGAGAAGACTGCAAGCTGTTTTGGATGCCAACGGGTTTCCTACACCATATTAAGCAAAGAAACATGTTTTTTAAAAGGTGTTTCCATATTTTTGTCCAACCCCTGTATATATATATATATATATATATATATATATATATATATATGGGTGGGTGTGTAATGCTTCATGGCGTAATCGTACTCCATATGAAAGGCACTTTTCCTAAACGAAACTGATACATTCTGTTTGTTAACTTTATTCATGTGCTAATTTCTAAAGGAGAATAATATATTGCCTGGCAAATTATTTGCATGCTATTTTACATATTACTATCTGTGACTCAGTTTCATAACATTCTATATGTAGCTCTTTGAATAATTACTATTATCGAGATTTCTCTTTGTTAATCAATGCGTAAATATATTCAAGAAATTTTGTGAACGACACATGTTTATAGACATTGAGATTTGAGAATGATAACGATGTATAAATATATTCAAATAATTCCGCATCCTATTATACCATTAATCAGGTATTTATATTGGTGCGTCAAAACTATCCGATCCTTTTCTGTATTATTTATGCAAGATTTGTATTAAATCCAATTTTCTTTAAGTAAAATGTATTGCAGTTCAAAAAATAATCAATATTTATAGTATTAAATTAAATAATAAAATGATTATAGCTTAAATTTTCTTGTTCATACTGGAGTATTCGCTTAAACAAGATTAAATATTAAAGAGGAACTGAAGTTTTTATCGGCTTTACTGCTTAATGTTCTTAAATCTTTTAACAGTTTAAAGAAAGCGCTTTACAAGAAATTAATTTAATAGTTATTTCCACAAAACGTAATCTATAATAATTTTGTTTCTTCTCGAAGAAAATGATTTCCGAAAATTAAATTCATATTCTGCAATAGCATTTAATAATGTTAATGAAAATAAATGCTTTTTTTTGGTTACATTTTAGAAAAGTAATTATATATTTTTTCTCATAATAAATTTTTAGTATAAAAATATGAGAAATATGAGCGTTGTTCCTAGAGCTTTAAGAAACCCTTTATTATCCAATTAATTTTCATTATCATTTCTCAGTATTATTCACTAATGTACATTTTTTTTATAATTTCTCTGTATTTTCTATTATTTAGCTATTTTTACTTTAGCATAGGCTATGCTGATCTTTCTGAATCAGACACACTATCCATTTCTGTTCTTTTTCCCTTGTTATTTTGTTCAGCAAAGACATTGATATAGTTGTCTGCAGAAAGAGATTAAATATTTTCTTTAGCTGTAATTCTTATAATATATACATATGGTACCCATGTTGACTGTTATCCATAATGTGTACTTAAAAGAAAATTAAGTTTTAAATATATCAGAATTTATTTTGTGCTGTATAGGAGGTATATCTAAACATTCTTTTGTAAAGCAAGCCATACGACTGTAAAAACATGTTACCATTATAAATTTGTATCATTTCAATGGGCAAATAAATTTTAAAACCTAACTAAATATTTTATGAGATACTTTAAAAGCAATTTACTGAGATAACTGAGTCTATAATGGACCTATTATATCCCAATTTATGTTTCTATGTATTCAAACCTTACGCTAACTTATTGGAGACTTTAAGTTTCTCAGCGAGACTTCCCACTGCATTTTCCGACTGGTAATCTTTTGGGGCTTTCGTATGACATTGCTCGATTTGCGAACCTTTTTGCTTGCGAATTAATTGTGACATTTTTATAAATAAGAATAGAGGTACTGAAGGGTTGTGAATAAATTGGATGAGACAGAGTTTAAAAGTAGCAAATAGTTTAATATAAGAAATAGACCGAGATATCGGACAGTTTGAAAAGCGAGGTTGGACATGTTCTGTCGCTCAGAAGATGCAATATAGCAATTGACATTAAGTGTAAATGATAATTTATTAATGTATAATTAATCAAATACACATGATAAGACTTATTACAGACTCAGGTTCAGTTTGCCATTTTGAAAAAGAAGTGGAGTTAATATTATTAATCTTAAGATACGGGCAAGTCAATATTTACTATTCAAATTACCCATATTAATTTTTGATTATTCATAAATATGAAATATGTTGTTGTTGCTAATGTCACGTTGCTGGACAGTAGCATCACAGCATGTCCATGAACCCGTAAATTACGAGTCATGGCAAAAATTGGAAGGTTGCGGCTTCATTAGATCAGCAGATCCTAGACTCCAGAGGAAGAAGTCAGACTTTTACCTTAACAGATGGCAGCTCCATCGCAGATATCCCGGAATTTTAGGTCCAGATCTGGGTCCCGAGACAACCCTGATACATTGCCCTCAGAGGTATTAATAACCTCTTAGAGATAATAAGAAATATTAAAATAAATGTTTGACAGAGTGATTATTTAAACTATTAAAATGGTGACTGAGCTTTAAGTGAATTAATATTCGTTAAATACTAAGCACTCAACTCCGGGTGCCAACATTTCTTTTATTATTTAATAGCCTTTTATGTTTATATATTTTGGATTCGATATTAGATGGGCACTTAATAATCAGATTTGCGATGCGATTTTATAGTATTTTATACACCAGTGTGCAATACTTACACAATTTTTCAGGTTTCACAATTTTTGTCCCTTCACTCACATTTTCCGGTGTAACGGCTTCCACAGGTCTACCCGAGCGTTCCGCGTCATTTGTGTCGGTACGACCACGTTTAAACTCGGCAAACCACCGACAAATCGTTGCTTTTGATGGACAAGAGTCCGGGTAACATTTTTCAATCCATTGTTTCGCTTGCACGGTGTTTTTCCCCATTAAAAAACAATGTTTATCAGAACACGAAACTCGGTTTTTTCCATTTTTTAAACAAACTACAAAACGACTTTACTCCAACCTCGATAACTCAGCTGTTTCTGGTCCGATCGACTTAAAATTTTGACACCTTTCAAGCAAAGGTTCGTACTCTAGAAAGACCTGGTTACTGGTTTACTACGAGCGCCATCTGTGGGTTAGTCTCGGGAGTTATTGATTGATGTGTTACCTGTCATTTGGGAGGCTTTCCAAGATCTAAGAACTACATTTTTGTCAATTACAAACTGTTGTGCAATGCTCGTCAAACTACGCCTCTCTTAAAGCTTGCTCATAATTCTACCAGATGTAAAGGTATAATGGATTCTTGCAACCATTATGGAGTATGATTTCACATTAATTTGCAAGGAATGTTTAGAAATGCTTTCCTTCTCTTTCGTTTTAAGTTGTTTTGGCACTTTATGCGTTTGCTTGCTTTGAGGTTCCCTCTGATGTCATAGTTCTGATATTTGTATGTGTTCAAACTTTTCTACTGAGCTGCCTTTTCACTACACTGGTCTCAAAAAACCTTCGGCAATGTCATGGTTGTATGTTGAAAAACGTTTTGATGCTTATGGTATGTATGTTACGTTAGTGTATTTTCAGATGTTCACTATATTTGATTTTTCAGGTTTTCACTAATTTTAAGAAAATATTATTAAAGTTCATTATACTTTTTTTTTTATAAAAAAAATGTATGTATACTTTTGAATAGCTTTCGTATAACTATTGCAGTATTACTTTAGAACTTTAGATGTGAAGTGATAGGGACTTAAATGTTAGAGAGATAACGACATTTACGGTAACAGGAAGAGTGTTCGTATGAAGTGCGCGATAGTTTGTTGCGTGGCTTAGTAGTTTGTTGATACTAAGTACCGAACATTGTCTAGTCGAATTATAATCTGGAGGATTTTTCTCGCCTTCTACTCCGGTAAGCGATTTCTTTGATCTATTATAGAAGTTATTAGTACCCGTGACCAGGGACTTGGAACTTGTTAATCCTTGAGAGTATACCGTTTATCAGAGAATAAATACATTTAACATTGAAATCCGACTAACTAGATTGCTGAATAATTGACTTTTAACTATTTTAATTACTTTACCAGTGCTTGAACTTTAGTAGAAATTTAAATTTGTGTTTAGAGTAGGATTTAATTTGGCAGATGAGTCAGGACAGGTTACATCACATGATATATATAGTATATGAACCACTGTTTGTATAAATTGGTGTGGGCAGAATGTAAATGCGTCAAGCGATATTGTGATTACTTGTTTCGAAGCATTACATTCGATTATATGTACTGTGAATATGTACTATTGTGCATTTACCCTTTTTGTATTAATTGTGACTTTTCCTGCACTGTGAAAGCCAAATTACCACATAACAGTAGATTTCCATACAACACTATCAAGTTCATTTCCTCCCTCAAACGTTTAGTAAAAATAGAAGTTCTTATCAACAAATCAGATAAAAAAAGTTCTAGATAGAAAGAAGAAAATAAGATAAAATCCCTAATCCAATTATTGAAGGGGAAAAAAATGACTGTATAAAGAACCCTTTTTCTCTCAGTTCCCCCAAGTGATGTAATACATTCTTTTATTGATGTGGCAAAATCAAGATTTTTCTCACCCAGGATGATCAACATCAGTATTATAAGAAGAATCTAAGAGACTATTTACTGTTTAAATTAATATAACTTTTTTCCAGTATTTAATTACAACATGCGGTATTTTTTAAGCAGAAAAGATAACATAGAAAATAAGGAATTTATTTTTTTACAACAAATAATACTTTACTTTTAATTTCCATGCATTTCAACTGCTTATTCAAGAATTTTCTAAATATTTCCCAAAAATGCTCATGTTTCATAAGAATCGTCTTTAATTGTTCAATTTTTGAAAGTAGAAGGAAATTTATTTCAAAGTTTTCGTATAGATAATATATGTCCAAAACTCTATCATGCGAAGGAAATACAGGATGTTTCGAAATATATCAGACAAAAATTTAATGTGTGATATAAAACATTTAAGCAAACAGTTTTTACAAAAAAATACATATTTGGAGAGTAAACGGTGTACAGTTAGATGACACTGTTGTGGAAAGCATACAGTGCAAGTTTTTTAACATTTCATCTTTTGTACCGGAAAGTTCAAGAGGCATGGTGATGTATAGGAAACAGGAAGAGACGACGGGACTGCATTTTATGGAAGTTATTGCGATTGGGAATGATCTGGAAGCAGAAAGACTGTACAGGTAGCATTTCCAGATACTGATCCTCCACTTGCTCTCTACCAAAGCAATTTATGGGGAAAATTACTTGTTTAGATGTTTCCTATTATCCTTAAAATTTTTGGCCATGGGTTTCGAAAACCTTGTATAATCTAGAAACTTTCATATACAGAAACATTGCAATACTTGAAGATTGTAAATATACGAGGGCAGTTTTTTTTCAACCTCCGATTAGCTATGAAAAAAAGACGGGTGAATATAAAAAAAAATAAGTTTATTACCAAAAGTAATGTACAACAATGGTTACTTCCCTACATAATCACCTTGACAATTGAGGCATTTGTCATATCTGTGAACAAGCTTTGCAATACCCTCTTCATTAAATGTTGCCGCCATTGAATTGAGGTGAGTTGTGACCATTTCTTTGAGCTCCTGGTTAGTTTGGAAGTGCTCCCCTTCAAGCCACTTCTTCAATTCAGAAAAAAGATGAAAATTACTTGAAGCTAGGTCGGACTATATGTTGGATGTTCGAAAACGTCCCATTTAAATTTCTCAAGAAGTCATTGGGTTGGAGAAGCAGTTAAAAGTTCGGCCATCTTTAAGCTTTCGAAGAACAACACCATCACTCATAAAGTTGTCTCCATACACTCGACTCATTATTCGATGAATTTCCGCTGCACTATTCCCTTCTGCCTGCAAGAAACGAGTAACACTTCGAAATTCACACTTGGCGGAAGAATCAATAGAGACAGCCATGTTTACGAGACTCGAGACTACAGTTCAACAAGAAACTCAGCAATCACATAGCGTGTATAGGGAGAGAGGCGCAGTAGCCTACCGCGTACACCAGCTAGTTGCCACATTCTTGGTCTTCATAGTGTGCGATCGGAGGTTGAAAAAAAACAGCCCTCGTACATTAAAGTATATATATAATTTTAAGTAATTAGTATCCTGGAAGATTTCTTTTGTCAGCCCCTTCAAGACGTGTGCCGCTTTCTTTTTCACAGCTTCAATGGACTCAAATTTTGCTCCGTTTAATACAGATTTCATCTTAAAAATTAGATAGAAATCGCATGGCATAAGATGTGGCGAATAAGGTGGATGGTCTAACATTGGGATGCTGCACTTGATTAGGAACCTGTTAACAGGCAATGGGAAATTAACTGGTGCATTATATTAATGGAAAAATTTATCGTACAGATTCCTTGTCCATTCCTACAGTCTCCGTAATCGCACGAATATTTAACCGACGGTCAGATTGAACCATATTACCGACTGTTTCGATATTGTCATCCGTTTTTGACATGTATGTGCAAACCTTAGCGTGAATCATCTTCAACGTCTTTTCCAATATTTGGAAAATTCTTAAATCAATTTAAAACACGAGCACGAGATATACATTCATTGTCATACACTTCTTTCAATGAATTATATTTTTCCTTTGTGGTTTTTCCCAATAATTCGTTGCTCATTTATCATTTTTCTGGCGAAACGAAAAACAACTTGAATGCGAATGAAGGCTACAAGTAAACGGATTTGTTTACAGAAACTAGAGGCACTGCATTCGAAAGAGAAGGTTTCACGCTAAACAGCTGTCAGTTCCTGGCGTATGCATACTACTTCTGTATCAGCATCAGTCTCTTTTTTTAATAGCCACACTTCGTATTCGTGAATTTGTTTGCGAAAAACAAAATTTTTGAATAAAGTTTTTTCAATCATTTAAAATGAATATTTTTTTAGCATTTTAGTGCTGCACATCTCCAAACAGCAAGTGTTTTGGCTATATCACTGAAGAACCTATCATGCCCTAACACTTGGCGTAAATTGCTCTCTTAGTGGCAAATAAGACGCTGGCACGTAAAGAGCTGTCTTTCAACATTGTGACGGGTTCAACTCGAAATAAAAATTCTTCATTTTTTAATTTTGAATTTATTACTATACGACATCACAGAACTGCACAAGAAGACAGATATTACAGAACACATAAAACATTTTGAACAGTTAAGGTAAACATATCACACACGCTCAACACAAGAGCTTCGAAGAAAAAAAAACATCACAGTTCTACTACTATCTGCCACACTCAACGTTCCTCTCTGGTTCTAACGGATAGGATTCTCGCCAATCTTCGGAACTCGTTTCTTCCATCCAAAACCGGTTACGACCGTATCACAGCAGCATCGAGATGCGACTTTGTGCTGCCATCTATATTAGGAATGGTTAATTACGTGATTGAAGTCTACAACATTTATTATTTAGGATTACGCGTTAGACATGTCTTCTGGTATTGAATAGGAATAGCAATTAGAAAGTTGATTAAATATATGTGGTTACGAATTTATCTATTCCCATCTGAATTTCGAGTTCATGTTCCATTCGAACTAGAACACCTGCTTAAGCCGTGGGAAGAAATGAAAATGTGGAAAGATACTACAGAATCAGTGCAAAAATTATATTCCTAAAGAAAACGCAAAGAGATACCAGGTAAAACTTAAGGGTTGAGAAGAATTTGACCTCTACCGCTTTGATTAAGGGTACGAGGACATGGAGGGGGTAATAAAATAACGAAATTAAGATTCCTTCATGTTGTCACATATAAATTTTTAATTTATTAGTAGAGCTTAGATTATTTTGGGTACCTGATAATGAAAATTCATTAATCCCTTTATTGAATCATTAAATAATTTTTCATTGAAAAATTTGTTTGATTTCATCTTAGTTGATTAACTATGAAAATGATTTTTGAGTGAAACCATTTTTTTCGAAATAAAAATTGTTTATTAAATTTACAACATACGGGTGGATTGATAAGTTTCCGGCCTGACCAAGAAAAACAACGTTTTTAAGAATTTTTTTTTTATTTCTCAACATAATCTCCTCCAAGGCTGATACATTTCTCATAGCGGTGTTCTAGTCTAGTAATGCCATCTCTATAGACTGATTCGTCAAGCTCCTCAAAATACCCATTTACAGCTTCGATTACTTCTTCATTGTCCGCAAATCTCTTACCGCCAAGCCATTTTTTGAGGTTAGGAAACAGATAATAGTCACTCGGGGCTAGGTCTGGAGAGTAGGGAGGGTGCGGCATCAATTCAAACTTCAGATCGTTGATTTTAGCCATCGCAACGATTGACGTGTGCGCTGGTGCGTTATCGTGATGAAACAAGATTTTTTTCTTCGCCAGATGAGGTCGTTTAATTTTCACTTCGTGGCTCAAACGTTGCAATAAGTCTGCGTAGTATTGACCAGTGATAGTTTTACCCTTTTTAAGGTAATCAATGTATATAATACCTCTTGCATCCCAAAAAACAGTAGCCATAACCTTGTTCGCCGAAAAAATTGTTTTTGCCTTCTTTGGAGTTGGTTCCCCTGGTCCAATCCACTGTTTAGACTGTTCTTTGGTTTCAGGAGTGTAGTGGTGGACCCAAGTTTCGTCAACGGTTACGAATCGACGCAAAAATTCCCTTGGATTACGCTTATACAACGCCAAATTGGCGGTAGAAATGTTCTTTCGAATCAATTTTTGGTCGACTGTTAGCAAACGCGGCACCCATCTTGCACAGAGCTTTTCCATATACAAATGTTGGTGCAAAATATTTTGTACACGTTCATATGACATCTTACAGGTCTCAGCTATCTCACGCACTTTTAATCTGCGGTCTTTCAGCACTATTTGATGGAATTTTTCGATCATATCTGGAGTTGTGACTTCAATGGGGCGTCCTGAGCGAGGCTCATCAGAGGTGCTCACACGACCCTTTTTAAACTCGGAAACCCACTGCTTAACGGTTGAATATGATGGGGAGGATGTCCCAGTGTTGAGTCCATCTCTTCTTTAATTTCCTTCGGCGTTAACCCCTTCAAATAAAAGTATTTGATGACAGCACGAATTTCCAGCTTTTCCATTTTTACGAAAAAACACAGAGGCGTCTTGTTCAGCGTGCTCTCAAACCTAAACTAACATGGCGATCGGACTGAAACTATAGCTACAAGCTATCTAAGGATGGTACTATAGAACGCCACCTCAAGGTAGGCCTCGTAGCGCCATCTCTTGGTCAGGCCGGAAACTTATCAATCCATTATTTACACCTCATGCAGAAAACAATGCTCAAAAATAGTGAATAAACTGGCTTGGTGACGTCAATGTGCCTTTTCTTGGAAACAATTATAAAATTTAGTAATTTTGAAAAGAAAGAGATAAAATTTGTCAAAAAATGTGGAATCACGCAGTGTAATAGATATCTTTTCTGTTTCAAAATGGTTCTAAATCCAAATATGTTTCAAAAACATTTCCATATTCAACTAAGAATTAAGAAACGTTTCGACAAAAAATTAATCTTATAGAACATATATTGATTAAAATATCATTACTATGCACACAAAAAAAACCTAAGCTCTACTAATATTTTCAAAAGATATAATTAATCTTCTATAATATAGATTGAATAAATATCATTATTGTGCACCCAAAAAAATCCAAGCTCTGCTAATAATTTTGAAAGATATAATTAATCTTATATAATATAAATTAATTAAATATCAATATTGTGCAACCAAAAAAAAATCTAAGGTCTACTAATGATCTCAAAACATATATTGTTACACGAAGAATGATTCTTAAATTCGGTATGTTACTATTCCTCATATGCACTGGTACAACTAAGAGAAGATGACACGCAAATGATATACTGAAGTATATCGTTTGTTATACTGTTGTTATTAACTTGTAACAAATTAATTTGTTTGTAATGCAGTTTCCTTCAAAAATAATTCATATGTTAATTATTTTTCTTATTTTGATTCATTTTTTAAATCCACATTGCTATCACGTTGTATTGCATTTAGGAAATATTTCTAAAGAATAGTGCTTAGCGCGTGCTGGAGCGTTGTAAAAAATCAGTGAGGAACGACATATTTAATACTTAGAAATCTGTGTGATACAATCAACTTTAATCTCAACCTTTCAATCTTATTTGTTACAAAAGATAATCCATCCTTAGGGGAAATTCTTCTTCTACATCAGGGTTCAACTATCATCACATCCTCACGTAACTGTCAGTAAACTTGTTAAGTAATAATAATTTACATACGTATAAGGTATATATAAAACATGTGTTTACGCAGTTGTTTTGGCTTTCAGTTCAGGATAGGTCCTAGCAATTAATATTGTAACGTCGTGATCCCTGAATGCGTAGAATGAAGTGGTAAACAAGGGATCACACAGCTTAAGAGGCGATAATTCTTTATTTAACAAAGATTAACTTATGTTTACTCTTTTCCGCCTATATTCTTTTTACACAATGCTACACATCTAATTACATAGCACCGAGGCAAAACGCATATATCTACACAGCACGTCTAAACACTTATAGTTGAAAAAAACTCCAATATCTCAGTATTCGATGTAGTTCGATTAAGTTCTCAATTCGCAAGCGAAGGCAATCGCCTCCCACTTATAGCTGTAACGCTTTCTCGCTCCTTAGCAGGAATTCCCCACCTTTTTTTCTTCTTCATCCTTTTTAAGACCTCGGGTAGGTCTCTCCCCCGCCTTCCTTTTGAGTTATTTTCCTTTTTTCAAAGAACAACCCAATCAAAGAGAAACTCCGTTTTGTCCCCTGCAACACTATTCGCTCAGGTCGGACAATGTCCGTCTTCCCCCCGTGCAAGTCGGTGTCGGCCGTCACACAGCTAGGCCATAAATTCCCAATATATCCATGACATGGATCGACAATACCTCAAAAGAGGATTCAATTTTGCCGCACCTGATTTTGTTCTTTATTGCTTTTAAGCTATATATTTTCAATGAATGGGAAGCTGGGAAACGAACGGGGTTCAAAACTAGTCTGTGGAGGGTTTATTTATAGCCTACGCTACAATATGCAGGTTCTTTCGCAGTAAATCAAAATTTTTATTCTGTGACTATCAAATACAATAAACTTTATTATCATATATATGTCCTCCAAACTTTGATCTAGAGACTCATACTTTTGTCTATAGGTGCATAATTAATCGCCAAATTCAACAAGAAGGTGGCATTTGATGACTAAAATTGATCTCCAAGTCTGTCGCCACGATCACCCTTACCTATTCAGTGTTACTACCAGATATATTCTTTCCTTGCCTTTAAGACGATCTTTCCAGTCGCAATGCCCATTCTGCAGCTCAAAATCTCATTAAAAATATTAAAAAAAAAAAAAAAAAAAAAAAAAAAACCGTGATAAATCATCATTGTGTTCTTTAAAATGAATTTAATATTTTATATCTAATGTTTTGCTCAAATTTCAGATTTAGGATTACAAATCCTAATATTTGCTACATAAATTCTGTTTCCACGTATAACCAGCTTCAGGAATATTCTAAGTTTTGGCTTTCTATTTTATGAAACATTTTCATTGACCTTTGAAAACTACAGGAATGAAAACCAGAATCGAAAAAAACTCTCAAATAGTAGTATCGTATTTCTCTTTTACAAGCACACAACACCGAGTTTGCTTTTCTACCTTTACAACTGAAGTAATAAAAAGCTCCGAACTTTGCGAAAACAAAATTCTCTCTCTCTTAGATTGCCCTGTTTCTTCAGAATAAAGTGTTTGCATTCCAGCTCCAAAAAACAACCACTTTATTTTTGTAAGAAACTTTAAATGCTATAATGCAAGGCTATAAGAAGAGATTACGATACCATTGAATTGTAAATTTTACGAATATATCAAATTGTTACGGATAATTCTGTAAATTATGTATAAAACAATAATGAATTTTCCTTCAACATGAGCAAATATGGTATCTATGAAAGAGAAAGTTTACTTATTGAACAAACAGAATGATAATCCATCTCAATCACATAAAGACAGAAATAATAATAAAATATTAATAAAATAATTAAAATGTACGAGAGACTTTGCAGCAGAAAAATATAAGATAAAGTGTACTCAAAGAGAGTTACGATTTTTTAATAATTTTTGAACCAGAAAATGTAGAAACTAAAAGAGACTTTTCTACTGCAGGAGTAGTTTGTGCAATTATAAGATAACAGTTAAGAGGTCAGTGTGTTAAATATTCCCGTTTTACCTGCATATTTTTGGCCATTTTGACATTTAAAATAAGCAATTAATTATATATTTTTACAT
This sequence comes from Nephila pilipes, assembly GCA_019974015.1. Taxonomy (NCBI): domain Eukaryota; kingdom Metazoa; phylum Arthropoda; class Arachnida; order Araneae; family Nephilidae; genus Nephila; species Nephila pilipes. The sequence goes on along the minus strand of BMAW01126846.1, from coordinate 32,259 downwards.
TTATTTTTATTGCTAAAAATTATCCGTGTTTCATAATTTGTCATACAATTTTTGAATATTATTTGTGTTACATATGTTAAGAACAAAATATTTATAAATTTAACAAAAAAGGATAATTTAAATATTTTTAGTGGTGTCAAGAACTTTTAATTATGTACTCATATACTATTTTTGTTTTATTATTTCATTTTTGAAGTCCAGTAAATTCATCCTAGTATCTAATAGAAATGAAATGAACGAGAGAAAATGAAGTAATTGGACAGATAAAGTATGAATTACGAAAAACGTGTACACGTTGATATCAATGAACCAAGGTACAAATGTTTCGTAACCAACAAACTATTTTTTAAAAATAAACCATCATTGATAGCTCAGAATTCGATAAAAATAATAAGAGACTATGTATTATACAAAGAAAAACTAAATAAATATTCTGGATGGAAATAAAAAAATATATTAAAATTATATTTAATGCCGGAGTTATTTTAAATTTTAGTCTCCGTCAATGCAGTAAGAACTGGTGCTTTCCTTTTTAACATTTTACTTAAGTACTTTAAATAGAGTACCCAAAAGTGAGGAGAACCATTCTTGGAGTTATTTCATAACATTTTTACAGAACATACAACAAAAAACATCACAGAGCAGTATACAATTGACTACGCACACAAATCCTAAATATGTGCATTAAATACAACTAATATATTAATTATCTTACATGAGAAAAAATTGGATGTCTTCTTCTCGGTTTCCATACTTTGACTTTCTTAATTCTTGCGCTTTCAAAACGCGGCTACAAAAACAGTCGGTAGAAGTGATATATTAGTTACTTACAGTAATGCGGACACAGTTAAGAATATATGTTATAAAAGATAATAAATCTTTCCGTAAAGCATTTAATCTTATGTTGCTAAATTTTAATAATATTGACATCTCTTAAATTGCATGATTTTGTTTGATTTGATAATGTATGCAAATTTATTTCCTTACTGAACTTTTTTTAAAATCCAGAAAATAGAAATTCTGGATGGAAAGACCGAAGAAAAAAGGAGAAAAGAAGCTTACAATAAAAATGATACAATATATCCTTATATATATTTTTAAAATCCTGGTTTTCTTGAAACTTCGTAATGTTTGGTTCGCTAACAATTTTAACTTATCAGTCATCCATGAAAAAAATAAACTTTCTAGAAACTTGCATCACGTGAGTTCAGGGATCCACATTTAAGTTCTGCCGCTGGAATGTATAACCGAACGAAAAATCATAAAAGAAAACGACTAACAACCAAAAATAGAAATCAAGTAACAAATGCGAAAATACTTTGTGTGTCCCTAGAGCATATTTTATGGCATCTTTCGTCTCGTAAACACCGTCTTCAAGACTTTAGAGCAAATGTTCACATATATCAAATCATACGACCTTAACATGAAAAAGTTTCGATAAACCAGACTGTTTTATGTTTATCTAATAATAGAAATCCTTATATAACTGAAAGGTTAAGGAAAGAAAAAACTGAAAATTTTTACCATTAAGATGCTAGTTTTCTTTAAAATAACTAGAATTCTATGCTTATTTCTATTAAAGTATAATTTATTCACTAAACAAAATAATATCAAACTGATTATATTTAACATAATCGAATGCAGTTATTTCATATAAAAAATTTGTCTGTGTATAAAGTCTATAAAGTATTTATGTTACATGTTAAAATTAAGTATCGAGGGGACTTAAATATTAATCTAAACAAAGTAAATCATTCAGAACATTGTGAAATTGTGAACTCAAAATGTGAGATATCAATTTCCGAATGGTAGTATTGATACTAATATATATATATATATATATTCCGGTGAATAAGGCGGATGGTCCACTACTGAGATGCTGTACTTGGCTTGAAACCTCTTGACAGACAATGAGGCATAAACTGACATTTTGTTTTGGTGAAAAAATTTACCGAACGGATTATTTCTCAATTCTTATATTCTTAGCTTGGGCACGACTACTTAACCGACGCTCAGTTCGAATCAGACTACAGATTTTTTGGATATTGGTGTCCATTTTTGAAGTGGAAGGGCCACTCAGACGTTAATAGTCTTCAATGTTTTTTCAACCATCTCAAAAACACTTGCATGCGATAATCATTCATTGCCATGCACTTCTTTCAATGAGTTAGAAGTTTCTGTAGCGCTTTTTGCAATTTTCGCACGAATTTTTTTTTACAATTCATTGCTCACTCATCTATTTCCCGGCAAAATAACAACAAAAACAATAATTCAAATACGAACGAAAATAACAGCTATACGGATGTGTTTACAGAAGCGAAAGGCACTGCATTTGATGGAGATGGTTACTCGCTAAACAGCCCTCGGTTGCTGGAGTATTGCGCATACGTACTTCTTCTATCGCAGCGCCAGTCTTGTTATTTAATAGCCAAACCTTGAATATATCCACTCAACGAGTTTACAGATACGGTTTATGAAATATTAAGTTTTTCTAACCTGGGTAATGGTGTCCTTTCAAGCCACTTTACGTGAACAAAAAGAAGATTGCACGGAGATGAGGTGAGTAAAGTGGGTTAGGCAAAAGATTCGTTTTTTTTTTCCTACAAAGCGTACAGCTCTTTGAGGGTACCATTTGTTGGTTAGTCTGGTTTCGGAACTCAAATTTTGTTGCAACACTTCTCATTCCCAAAATTTCTGTTAAAACTCGCTGGTAATATGTTCAATGATATATCTGTAGCTTCCAAATACAAAATCACGATTCTCCTTATTTAAAAGGCACCGAAATCGAGATTTGTTATTAATCGACGAGTCGCAGTTTTTGATATGAGTAAACCGCTTACAAAATATTAGGTATTTTCCAAAGTGTTCTTTTTATAAGCTGTTTGCATCATCTCAATAGTTTCTGCGTCTTTTCCTCAAGCGAGAAGGAAAATTTCTGGATTTCGCGTTGTTCACATAAACCTGTCATCTTAAGAATTCGACCCGAGATCAGAACAGCAAATATTAAAAAATTCATTATAAGCAGACAATTACTTCTTCTTCGATGCTACGGGAAGTACTAAACTCGCAAAGTGTTGCGAGAAATGCACCTAACGGTAGAAATGTATTCTTCGCAAGTTCTGACCAGGAAAGTTTTATTCCGAAAAATTTAGGGCTCATCCACTTTTAACGAGATTGCCTCATCTTTTTTTAAAGCTAAACAGTATATAATATCAGAGTAATATAATACATAAAGGAAGCTAATATATTATATTTTATATACGTTTTATTAAGTTAAATTTGCGAAACAAACTGAATCAAATTGCATAGACATCGCAGTGTTTCTGTATCAACTAATTTTGCTTAAGTTTTTTAAGTAGATGTTTCAATGTTATAAGAGCAGTTTCTTAAGCAGTATCTAGGCTCTTAATAATTATTGATGCATGAAAAAAAAATTCAAACTAATATAAATTTCTATTGAAAAAAAAATAGAGATTTAACACTTCTACCGTATAATATTCACATATATATAGTCTCTCTCTCTCTCTCTCTCATCATACTTTCATGTAATTTTAAACATTCTTTAAAAGTTATAAATAATTATAAATAGAACACTTATTTTTCCAAATTACGCTATTGAAAATTTTATGTTCACTAAATTCTGAATCATAACATGGATAAAAATTTACATATGTAATGCTGTCTGACAGAAAATTGCCTAATATCAAGTCATTAATACTATTTTTTTAAAATAAAATTAAAGGACATGTTTTTTTTAAATTTTATTATTAAAAAAATGACGAAATTCTAAGAAAAAATTTAATTAAAATTTACATAAAACTTATTCAATTAACAGACTTCTTAAGTATTGTGTGTGCATGATATATAAGTCATAAAAAAACTTATTTTAAACACAAGTTTAATATTTGAAACTAAGATATAGTTTCTGAGAAATTCAACGCTTTAGCCAAAATTTTTGTTTTGAGAAAATAAAGTTAAAGTTGGAAAAATAGCAAAAAATTTAGTTAATGTTTACATTTTTTCTCAATAACACGGGATAATTTGGTAGCATCGCTAACATTTGGGTGCTAAAAAGTTCAGAAAAGACTGGGTTTTAACATATATCTTTTTCAAAGCATCGAAAATTTTGAAATTTACGAAACATGAGACCTCTATTGATGATTACTTCATTATACTTATGATTTACAACTTTAAATTCTTCAATACATCATTAAAATTATTCGTTTAATCATTCGATACAACACAGCAGTTTTATTTTAGTGATTATAGTAATTTTATTTTACGTACTCTCCTATATCATCCGTTAAATTACAGAATAAAGAAATAATCACTAATTTATTTCCTAAAATCTTTAGTCGAAACTGCAATGCTCGGTTAAATAAATTAATTGTTAACTATCTTTATATTTTATTTTATTCAACTAGACATAGTTAACAGGATGATATTATATATATACATCCTTAACTATGGTTAAGCCATAACAAGCAATGTACGAGACAAACTTATCCAAGCGTGGAATAGAGGCTGGATTTATCTGCGGTGTAGAAGGAAGAATCAACGCTCAAAGGTACCTTATATTGGAGACAAACTCTATTTTTATCTCTCTTTCGATCTTTTTTTTCTTATTAGGCACCAAAAGTAATATTGAAGATGTATTACGAAGTTAAGCTGGGTATTTTAAGACTGTATTACTAGTTACAATAAGACACTAGTTAATCTAATTGATAGTTACTGTTCACTTATAAGATGTCCTGATTTTTAAAGCGTATCCGATTAAGTTATATCTATGTTTTAACCATATAATAACAACAACCATAACCATAAGATCATAATTTAAATAACAATAAGAATATATATATATATATATATATATATATACTAAAAACAAGCATACATTGAAAAAAAAAAGTACAAATTTAATTCAGAAAGAAATATAAGCTATTTTTAAAAATACTAAATTAATTGTATGGTTTATTCAGACAAAAACACTTTAAAATAGTACAGAAGAAAGATTCTAAGGTTATTGGGTATACAACTGTAGGAGAAACTATAGAATCTTATACAATCAACGACCAAATAGAAAATTATAAGAAATAAATAAATTAAAATATATTTTGAAAAATAAAACAAAAGTAAAAAAGCAAGCAATTAATCGTAAAATTAATATGATGGCCCCAAAATTAAATAAGAAAATAACGGAAATAAAAAAAAAAACAAGAGATACAAACACATTTCTACAAAACTACAAATCTGTGATTTGTATGGAAACGAGTTATTATTGATGGGGATATTCATGTATTCCTTTTTAATGCTATAAGGATGACAGATGAACATTAGAGTGAATAAAATCTACTTTTGTAATATAGACTTTCAATTTTGAACAAAAATGTAACCCCGACCTTGATAAATAAGAGTAATTTTACAGAAAAAATACATTACAATAAATTTTGAAACACAAAAAGGAATACAATAATAACCCTTAAAAATATAAATATCCTTATTTTTCTCAAAATCTTTATTTAAGCAGAATTAAAACTGCACATTCATTCATAAAGAAAAATATATGCAAGAGGGTCTTTTAATAAAACCTTAGAAAATCTAACAAATTGCGCTGGTAGCATCGAAAACGGTTTGTTTATAATAAGCCTCATGACTCCATAGATATCTGTGTATCAGTTACTCGTATTCGTGATCATAATGCTTGTCATCCTTAAAAAGTTCGTTATAGCTTTTCCGGCAGATGAGATCATCTTCGCTTTCTTTAGATCATATTCACCAGAAGTAATTCATTGTTTTGATTATTGCTTGTTTTCCGGTGTATGAATTTGAATCTATTTGTTATGGACGGTGACGACGCTCAGCAATCAAATTGGATTAAGCAGATAATGATTACCAAACCAAAACAAACTTATAGATCAAGGTCATATTTGTTTCTTCACCATTCAACAGATGGCATCACTTAGTAGTAAAAACAGTTTACATTAACGATGCCATCTATCATCAAATAAAAGTACTTTTTAACCATTCTCGTATATACAAGCACCTTAATGTATATAAATGAAAAATACGCCCAATTAACTGAGATATTTTTTTAAAAATAAATTACAATAAATAGATAAGGTGTATAAAATATAATCGCTTTTAACAAAATCAATCAGAAGACATAACATTTAGAAATATTTAAAATCAATACAATACACTTACCAAATCACATCAAGCTGACGGACTCCGTTGAAATGTGACAACCCATTACTTTCATGTTTATGTTATAAAATTACTAAGTTGTCAAATTTATGGCGTAACTTTTATCTAGGTTGCTACAAAGCACAAATTCAGTGATTTTTTGTTAATTTCAGATGTAAACGATATGTATCAAATATGGTCAGCGATATGGTACTTGAATTTTCAGAAACAAAAGTCGTTCACTTTATTTTTAATTTACAGGAAGTAATAAAATATTTTTAGTCAAGAAAATTTCCACATAGGAAACTAAATATTTTCATTTGATTATCCATGTAAATTTTATTGTAACCTTTTTTATAAATTTTCAATGAAATATTGTAAGTACACACTTCATAATACAAATTCTTCTCCACTTTTTTAATATATTTTCATCTTATTAGATAAAAAATATTTTTTTAAAAGTTGTTGTTCACTAGTGCGCTACGAAATATAAGGTCAACTTCTCACTTTGAATTAATATTTAAGCCAACGTGGATGATACTTGAAGTCTTACTTCACTTCTTGAAACTCATTAACAAAGAATTTGGGTTACACTGTTTTCAAGCTTGGAGAACAACTTATTGTTTGGATAATGATCTGAGTTGGATTAATTTGCAAAACATCAAGTACTATATATAGGTTGGATTTGTCTTACTTTAAAGAGAAAAAATTTCATTCAGAAATAGGGACATCGTTAGTGAATGTCAAAACAAACAATTCAAAAGTAAGGGAATGAGAACAAATATATATTTTTTTAAATTTTACATGGAATAAAAAAATATGCGGAAATAAAATCTGAATACCTTATTACACTTATACTGGATTTTTATATGGATATTGTACCACTGAGCTACAGCAGCGCCACTTACAACTCAGATTGACATGCAAGAACTCGAGGTGTTAGCACGCAGAAATGCGTGTACGTCTTTTTCATTCCATAATAAACTATTTTAAAACGTTCTTCTATATTTCACTTGGTGTGTGTGTGTCATCAAATTTTCGTTCGTTAATTTACCCAACTTCACATCAAGATAGAGCTCTGAAACTTTGGGAATCGTTCTTACTTTCCTAATAATGCAATATTTAGACATTTGAGACAAGTTTTAACTAATATATTTTTTTTAAATAAGGCAGTTTAGTCCTACTACTTGGCGTGGTTTCAAAAATTGCCAAACTTGACGATTTTTTTTTTTTTTTTTTTTGTTGAACGTTAAGTCCGTAAAATAGACCAGAGTAGCCACATTTGGCAAAATACCGCCAAATAATTCCTGTCTCCAAAGAGTGGTTTCATTAAACTGCATTCCAACCATTTAATTTAACGGATGATTTAATTTTAGTTAGTTGTAACTTTGTATGTATTTCAATTGGTGTTGTATGAGTGTCATCAAATTTTCGATAGTTAATTTAAACAACTTCCCATCAAGCTAGAGCTCTGAAATTTTGGAAATAGTTCTTACTCGCCTAACAATGCAATACTTAGACATTTGCGACAATTTTTAACTAATATTTCAATAATTTTTTTAATAAACTTTGCCACCATATAAAAACGTTGGTTTTTATCTCGAATTATTTTCCCTTAAAATGGGCTTGGTTCTCTGTAAAATACCGAAGATAACCTCTATAATTATATTAATTTGAAATTTAATGTCAAGAATTACCTTTTATCATGCTAAAATGTTCAATAATTTTAACGGTCATAATTTGATTTTATTTAAACGTAATCATAAATAAATGTAAACATTTTAATAAAATAAATAGCACATTTTTAAATTAGTTTATTTGCTCCTTAAAACTATAAAGAGCTGATTTAACCTCCAATTCGAATAGAAAAAAAATGATAATGATTTTTTAAAAATAATTATTATTTTATTCGTATTATTAGTTTTTTTATTATTAGTTTATTCGTTTCAAAGATATGCATGAACAAAATGTGACATTTCTTGATCGAATTCGTGAAAAAAATAAAACAGTGGAAAAAAAATTAGAATTAAAGCAGACGATAAAATATTGAAATGGGCAAGAATATCTTTTTAAGATATTAAAATTTAAACAAACGATAAATTATTAAACTGTATATATTTTAAGCTAAATGTAATTATTGCTGCCATAGAATGAATTAATTTTTAATTATGTTTTATTTCAATCCAATAAAAAAATTTTAGGAGAAATTTATTAAGTCTCATTTTTAAAATATGTTCATTACTGGTGAAAGCAGAGGTCATACTTATACTCATAACTTTTACGGTAAAATTTTGAAAACTAATTTGAATAACAATTTTGTCGTTGATTAAAACAATATAATTTTGGGTGACTAATAGCAATTTTAATAAATATTCAAAATCAACACGTTAAAATAAAATAATAATAGAAATTATAATAAATTCACTTTAAAAAGTTCTTCTAAATATTATAATTATGTTTCACTTCAAAGCAAAACTTCCTTTAAACTTGGAATACATAGAATTTTATTTTTGTTCAAAATTTATTGTTTTCTTATGAATAAAATGACCATATTTTAAAATTCTAATTTAAAATATGACTCAGAATCGGAGTTTCCTTTAAAACACCACATCAATCTTTTAACACAAACGTGCAATGAATTAAACATATTGACAAGCTCTTAAAAGAATTTTAACAGTTCTTTAGTTGAAGTAATATTAATTTTAAACCAGTTTTTACTACATCACGTTCTTGTTTCATATCTCGCTACAACACAGAATGACTAAGCCAGTTTCTTAAACTTTCAGTCATATAAAAAAGATGTGAATATTATCAAAAAACTATCAGAAATAATACTTATAAAATATGAATAACATTTTAAAGGTTTATGGGGAAAACGTGGCAAAGAAACTGTACGATACAGACGAAAATTTAAAATGTCCTGATACGGAAAGAAACGCACAGTTTTTAAATTTTTTGAATACCACATTATAAATGAGATATACGTGTTCTCTTATTTTTTAATATTGAAAGTATATCAATAATAAGATATGGATTATGAAAACTTATAAAAAAATTTAAAATTCAGAATTTCCATGCATTGCTAAATAATGGAAAGTTATAGGGGTATTGAAAAAATAAAACTTTAATAATTCCATAAATTATTAATGTTAAATAAAGAATAGTGACAGATTTATAACAAGTGTCCTTACACTTATTTAAAAGACAAAGCTAAGAGCCAATTAAATATTTCATTTAGTTCAGGAAGTTATTGCGAAGCATTCAAGATGAAGAAAATAAATTTGGTATTAAAATTATCTTTTAGAATTTGAAAAAGAATTTACATTTTTAATTTATACAATTATATTTATATAATTATACATTAATAAATATTTATACATTTTTGCTTCAAGTTATAGACTTAGCAAACAATTGCCTTCTTGGGGGGATTTAGAAAGGGTGTGATAAACGATAAATTAAATTATATCTATCGATGACAAAAAATTGTAACGACAGCGAGTACTTAAATTAGAGTTTATATACTTGAGTGATTTGCTTGAAAAAGAAACTCGATTTATTGCGAAAAGAAAAAAATTAAATACGAACTTTCTTTTAAAACACTTTAGGAAACATGTAACAAATAGAACAGAAACAAATTCAAAATTATCACATGCGCAGTAAATGAATGCAAATATGTTATTGAAAGATACAGAATATCGTAATAAATGTTTACAGAAAAATCTGAATTTTTTTTAATACCAAGGTCTTTCAAGGTCACACGATTCTTTTCGCCAAAACAGGTTTAGGTTTCTGTCTACTAGACATTTTGAATTTCAGAACTAATTATTATTCCCTTAAAATTACTGCTTTTCAAATAATTTTAGACCATTTTATTTATTTAAACGCTTTAAATTCAAATGGAAGAGTTGAGTGAAGAATATGTGTTACTGTGGGCTTGTGCATGTTTTTATTCTATCGTTGAAAGTATTCTTGTGTCTATTTTATTGATTAATGTGTCTTATTAAAAACCTGTCTCATAAATCGGTGGAAAAGGTAATTCCTCTGAATAACCTACATTATTTTTTCTCTTTTGAAATTAATGTATTTCATTCAAATAATTAAGTAGTTTAATTTTTAGAAGGAAAATAGACATTCTACTGGATCAACATTGAGTTTATGGGCTTATGATTTTTACATAGGGAGCCTTAACATTCTCTATAACTTTGGGCATTTTTTTTCTTTATTTTTAATATAAAATATCGAGTAAATTTTATTCCTTATTTAACTCAAAATATTAAGTTCCTATAGAGGACACGAAAAAAAAAAATTCTAAAAAATTAAGAAAATGTTGCAAATTAACTGCTGTTTTTTGCACATTGTGCGGGAAACGTGTTTCTCACGTTCGACAAAATATTAAATATTGGGTTGGCAACTAAGTAATTGCGGCTTTCACTCATAGATGGCGTCAGTTGAATTTTTAGGTTTGAAGACGTAGTACAAATGTAAAACACATTTTGTTATTTGATAGTTGGCAATTCAGCTGTCAATCAGTAAAAAAAGTTTTTTGAAAAAAGTTTTCGCTTAGCCTTCGTTGAAGAATGCAAAATCAAAAGGAACATTTTCGTCATATTTTGCTTTTTTATTTCCGCAAAGGGAAAAACGCATCGCAAGCTCATAAAAAGTTATGTGATGCTTATGGTGATGAAGCCTTAAAAGAATGGCAGTATCAAAATTGGTTTGCCAAATTTCGTTCTGGTTATTTTTCACTCAAAGATGAAAAAGCTCTGGTCGTCCAGTTGAAGTTGATGACGCCCAAATCAAAACAATAATCGATTCGGATCGTCACAGTACATCACGTGAGATGGCAGAGAAGCTTCATGTATCACATACATGCATTGAAAGTCACTTAAAACAACTTGGCTATGTTCAAAACTCGATATATGGGTTCCTCACGAACTGAAAGAAACGCATTTAATGCAACGCATTAACAGCTGCGATTTGCTAAAGAAACGTAATGAAAATGATCCATTTTTAAAACGACTGATAATTGGCGATGAAAAATGGGTTGTTTACAACAATATCAAGCGGAAAAGATCGTGGAGCAGGCCAGGTGAACTCACTCAAACAACATCAAAAGCTGATATTCATCAAAAGAAGGTTTTGTTATCAGTTTGGTGGGATTACAAAGGAATTGTCTACTTTGAACTCTTACCACTCAACCGAACGATCAATTCTGATGTCTACATTAAACAACTAACGAAATTAAACAATTCAGTTGAAAAAAAGTGGCCCGAATCGACAAATCGAAAAGGTGTTGTATTCCATCATGACAATGCAAGGCCACACACATCTTTGGTCACTCGGCAAAAATTATTGGAGCTTGGTTGGGATGTTTTGCCACATCCACCATGTAGTCCTGATCTTGCACCATCTGATTACTTTTTGTTTCGATCTTTACAAAACTCCTTGAATGGTAAAAATTTCAATAATGATGATGATGTCAAATCGTACCTGATTCAGTTTTTTGCTAATAAAAACTAGAAGATTTATGAACGTGGGATTATGATGCTGCCTGAAAGATGGCAAAAGGTCATTGATCAAAATAGGCAATACATTACAGAATAAAGTTATTTAGTTCCATGAAAAAATTGTCTTTGATTTTCTAAAAAAAATCCGCAATTACTTAGTTGCCAACCCAATATAATTTTATTTCTTTTTTGCGTTCATATATTAGATAATGTAAGATTACAATAAATAAATGAATATAAAAAGCGAGTAGCTATTTCTCACGCGTTTCCACTTTTAAGAGTGGCGGCCGTAGCCTAGTGGTCCTGGTCGAGAAGGCTGGTTTTCGTCGAGTCATGAGTTCGAGTCTTGATGCTACTAAAGACCCACCATGTAGCCGGGGCTGATGCACCTAAGATATGGCGTGGCTTGATGTCTTCCCGTTGGTGCTGTGTGAAAGTTATTAAAGTTAGTTGCCAGATCTGGCGGCATCCTCGTCACTTGACAGAGGCTCAAAATTACGAGGTCCATCCTCAATAGTCATCATATTGCTTCAGTGCAATGTTAATAGATCCAAACCGAACCCGTTCATTTTTTAAATAATGTAATATTATAATAAATAAATACAATAAGTGCTTAATGGGTTCTGAGCGTTTTCCCATTCAACTAAATTTTGGTATACTTTATGATGTTATTTCAGTATTTAAAACCTCGCCTTGTGAATGAACCGTGACATATGCAAATTAACTTTGCTGTAGAATAAGTTAAGTAAATGAAGATATACAGAGTGTTTGAGTGAATTTGAATGATTGCTTGTCAATGTCGCTCTTAAAAGCAACGCCAGGATAACGTAATCCTTTCAATTAACTATATTATGTGATATGATTGTTTAATAACGTTGTACGGAGTAGCAAGACGAGGGCTATTGGCTACGGACTTCGTAATTTTTAACCTCGGTGAAGTGTTGACAATGACTGGTGAACTGCCACATCCCTCTCCAAATTGTAACAACACGCTAACGAGAGGTCTTGTGACTTTGACCATATTTAACATGCATCAACCCCCTAACACGGTGGGTCTTTATTATCATACAGCTCGAACCCACATTTCTGCGGAAACAATGCTGGCCGTGAGTCCTCGACTATGACCACTTGTGCGTCACGGCCATTTTGTTTCGGTTTAATTAATCTCTCACTAGAAGCGACACGGGGGCTATTGGTGACGGACATCGTAATATTGAACCTCAGTCAAGTGTAGACGATTACACGTGAGCTGCCATTTCCTTCTCCAGACTTCTACATCACACTAGTGAGAGGACTTTGGATCTTGACCAGATTTAACATACATTAGCTCTGCTACATAGTTCAGCTTTATTTGAACAGTTTGGTTTGCTCGAACCAACGACTTGACGGAACCAATGCCATGCCGAAAATCCGTACCCAAGACCATAATGGTGCCACGGCAGATACTGAAGATACAAGCGTGATTGCTGATAGGAAAAAAAGTGAATACATTGACAGCACGGCATTCGTGCGAGAAAGTGTTAAATGATAATCTGAAAGACAAGAAAGTTATCATATACAATTAACAAATGATTATTCCACACTAGGATCTATTATGATAAGTAAAATTTTTAGTTTTATCCTTTAATTCAGGGAGCGAGTTAGTAATTACTAATTAGTTTTTGTAGTCATCTTAGTAAAATAAAATCTAGTTTGATTTTTTTAAACTGTTTCTTTCCTCACCGAACATTCGGTGAATTATGACGACTCAGAACCTAAGCAGTATTTGGGGGGGAGGGGTATTACAGGTGTGCCCCTCCAAATTGTATAAGAAGTTATTAATGTCATTTATACTTTTCAAGCAGTGTCAGAGGGCTAAGCATCAAAAACAAAACGACAATTAAACGTACGAGTAAAAACAAATAGTTAACAAGTAAAATAATTAAATATGAACAAAAAGTGCTAAGAGTGTGAAATATTTTTCTAAAAACTCCCAAAAATCAATAATGTAAGCTTCATTATGTAACATTTAAATAATTCTTGATTCAGCAGTTATTTAATTACATTAATTACTGCCTGAGACATTGTAACATAATTGCCTACTTTATTATTCCACGGCACATTTGCTTGCCCTAGAATTACACTAATTAGCTACCCAGAAGAGTAATTAGAAATCAATATTTACGGTCTAAATGATTAATTGATTGTGTAAAGAATGATCAATTAATGCGCTGCTGCGGAAAGATTGCGATTTTAGTCTTGATTAAAGCTCCATTTGTCTTTGTTCGTTATTGTGAGAGAACGGATCCCATTCAAATCAACGTAGAATGTTTTGGTAAAACATATTATTACGAGTCTGCAATGACGCTTTGCTTCAATATTATTTTTATTATTGCATAGAGATATTTACAAAATTTTGTTGTTTGCTAGGAAAGAAGTAAACAATGCCCCCTCACCTCCCCTTCGATCTTCCGATCAATTTGGCGACAAAATGAAGAGTCATTGAACTCGAATTTTACTCAATATATTACTAAAGAAGTTTCGTAATTTTCTGTATAACCCGTTCACTACCAGCGTATCACATTTGATACGCTCGCGGTGGCTCTCCTGTGCCCAGCGTATCACAATAGATACGCTCCGGAATGCCTCCTGCAGACCAGCGTATCAATAGTGATACGCTTAAAGAGAATGTTCTATTTGATTTTCTTAATATTACTAAATGGTGTTACATTACCACGAAATCTATACAGATAGGTTACATGGAATGTTGACCTTGGTTAGTTGGGCTTGGATTTCACTTCTGGGTATCAGGAGGAGCTGGGGAGAGGGTTATTGTTAAAATCACATATTGCGGCGCGGTTCTTTAAATGTAATGACATGATTTAAAGCGTGTACCTGATTTCATTTTACTTTTTTCGTTCTTCTTGCTTCTTAGAAGTTCGAAGGATAATTTATGGCCCATTATGGGGGTTAGGGCTTTAGGTTGCAGATGCTCACAGCGGTTCATTTCATTCCGTCGGTTTTTATTTGTAGCGACAGTCATGACGAAAAGAAAGCATTTATCTGATACTATATTAGCGAAATAATGAATGAATCTGACAGTAATGTTAGCGAAAATAATCCAAATCTGTACATAGACATTAAAGTAAAAAAAAAAAGGGGAAAAAAAGGACTAAGATGTGCCCTTTGCTCAAAATCTTGCGTGAAGACATATGTGTGTGAGACGTATGACGTTGAACTATGCATTTATTTTTTTTATAAATGTACCGTACAGCAAAATAAGATTTATCTTTTATATCTATATATTCCATGTAACGGTACATCATTACACCACGAAATTTATGTAACATATGTAAATATATTTTGTATTTTCTTAAAAGTATGATTTTTTATGTAATTTTATGCATAAAACATTCAATTTTCAATTAAATCTTTTTTTTTCTTTTGTATATATTAAATTTAATGCATTTTAAATTAGATATGTAAATACCAATATATTTTAATGAATAGCTGATTTTAGAGGAATTTTTTTCACGAATTAGGCTTAGTATCTAAAATCGTCTGGGCACAGCGTGACACTCCGTGGTAAGAAGCCGCGGGCCCAGAGAAGCACTTCTTTTTTCTCCCTCCGGTAGCAAAAGAGATAACACCTCATCTGGATGGGAAGGACTCTAAATACAGAAAAGTGTTGGGATTAGGGGTTCTATCTGAGTCTGGCTTGGAAGAACGAAGTAACACTTTGGATATTTGTCCGATTTGGATTAAGTGAACAAGAAAGCTGGTGATCTGTAAGCTATTGAAAGCGTTATCACGGTTTTTACTAATAATTTGCTATGTGGGTGCGTTTTGTTATTTTGCACAAATGCTGTTTTTGTTCCAGTTAAATTGCTTATGTGTACCAGTTAAGGTACACATAAGGTACACATTTTGTTCCAGTTAAATTGCTGTTCACTGTCCTGTTAATTGGTACAAGTTCTGCTACCTGTGCTACATTAGTTCTGATTGCTTGAAAATTAATCGTCATTCTCCTTTTTTTAGTCTTTGTTACAGTGTTTTCACAGTATACCAAAACGACGACTTTTGTAACAATATATACCCATCCTTGTTTCACTCAATATTTATTATGCATGGTCTTTAAATAAAATAATTATTTTGGATTTTATTTTGATTGTTTTACATTGCAAGATTCTGAAATATCCTAATTATTTGGTTCGGTTGTCATCTAGTTTATATCAACTAAAAGTAAATCTCTAATGAGTTTGCTTACGGTTTCCCTCTAACGAACTTTCAGTGCAACTCAATGACGTTCTTTAAATTGAGAATCTCGCCTTGTGAATAAATCGGGATTTATGCAATTCAGTATTGCTAGATATATATTAGGTTTGTAAGAAAAAACAAAATGTGAACGAGATTATAGTACGCACCATATTGGTGCAAGAATGTTAATTGATCGATAGGTAGCTGATATATGATTTGCATTCAGTATTGTTCCAGACTCGGATTCAATTTTCCTGTTATTGAGATAAGTAGACTATTCAATTATAATTTTTGGTTTCGAACTCGAGTTAGTAACTGCTCTACATCCGTAACAGAAATATTTATTTTTGTGCTTATTTTTGGATAGAATAAGCACAAAATCATTGTCTAGTCTAACTGTTTATTAGCTGTCGCAAATCTACAATAATAAATAACAGGTAAACGTAACAAATATCTGAATTAGTGCGTCTTCCCTGTGAGAAACGATGAAGTTTATGTTAGCTCTTCGAATAATGATGTTACATTTTCATAACCAAACAAAAAGAGAATTCTAGCTTCTCAAAAACATGAAGAAGTGTAGAGGCTGATTTTATTTCTGATTTTTAAGTTGTAAATGTTACGAAGCTTATATGCGTTTGATTTCTTTCATAGAATTTCGTTGGATATCTATATATATATAAGCGAAATACCACTGACTGACTCATCACGAGATCTCTAAAACTATACAACCGATTGACTTGAAATTTAGCATAGTTACTCCTCCTTTTGCGATGTAGAAACCAAAACAAAATGGCCAAAACAAAAATCTTATGATAGACACGATGCTATTGCGAGGGTATTTCATTTGAAAGCTAAGCACATGATGAATGTTCTGGCAAAAGGTTGCATCTTTGGCAATACTATGGGTAACATGTATACGGTGGAATGAATTTTATCCATTTTATGTATATATGGGGTAAGTTTTTACTAATTTTTTTTTTATTTTTCTCATATATTTGAAAGTGGTGGATAACCATTATGACAGACAATCAATTTCTTAAAATTTTGAATTTAGATACCCATTAACGTTTTAAAAATTGAAAATTTTCTTTTTATTTTACGTATAGGTTCCAAAATATAATATTATCGCTGCGGGTATCGGCTAGTCAATGCATATTAGCTTTCCCTTCCTCCAACGTAAGATAGAATGCGCCGCGCCATGTAAGCTCTAGTTGCGCATGCGCACGATGGATGGCAAAATTTTCTCCTAAGGACTACGTCACTATGACAACAGCTGCTGAGTCTCCAAGCGTGAAACAGTTGATGGCAAACTAACTTATATATACATGTCTTTCTGTATATAAACCAGCTTTCCGTAACTGTGCCATGGTTCTCACTGCGTTTACTTCCAACAAATTTGTTTGCATCGAATATTGTTAATTTGCATATTCTGTTCATTGTTTTTATTTGTTAGAAACATTACTAATTTTCTTTCGCTGTTCACTATTTTTATTCTTGAAATGTTAATTTTTTCTTACACTCTTTTTTTTTTTTTTTTTTAAACCGTATATTGAAAATGTATGTTTATATTTTTCCTTTGGTGAAGATGCATTGAAAACGTCTGAGTGTTAAAATGTCACATAAATTTTATGATCTACTCCCCATTTTCTGTGTAATTATGTCTTTTTACCCGGATTCTGTTTGTATGATTTTTCAAAAACATATCTAACGTGCTTTGATGTATACGGGGTATCTCTGTAAATAATTGGTAAGACTTTAAGGGAAATTAAAATACACATAAACAAGCATTTTTTTATGTAGCAACTAGAGATCGAAAAAATAGGCAGTAAAATAAGAAATATAGAGAAAAAAAAATACTTTATTTACTTATTGTTTGCTAGTAATTTTGAATTTTACTGTTCTTTATGTTTTTTGAAACGTGAATTGTTTCAAAACATTTCGAAGAGATTATAAAAAGGATTCAATTTATTTCAAATTTTGAAAGATTTTGTTATAAGAAATTTTTTTTGGAAATTAATTCAGTAATTTATTTCATTCTTTCTTTCTTTCTTATTATTTGCTATTTATAAATTTGTTTTTATCTTAAATTTTCGACATTGGATAAGAAAATATCAGAATATATTTGCTATTTTTTATATACTTTTAGTAATAAAATAAGAGTAAAATACGAATTATTTGAAATATAATACTAATTATGCAATTTGTAGTAATTATCGAAGTATTATTTCTTGTGACTATAGCACGTTTTTCTTTCACGTACTTCTGACTATTTTTTAGAACATATGTTTAGAATTTTCTTATTGTCAATTTTTTCCAATCTAACATCACGTTTGTCAAGTAAAATCTTATATACTACAATACATATCACAATATTTTCATTGGATTTTATTGTGTCTTTTAAATGCATTATATTCCAATTTCGTAAATATTTTTAATATTTGTTTATTATTCTAAACTTTATTTGTATATGAATAAATTTTAATCGAGATGAGCTTTTGAAAATATTGTTCTTTAAGTTAATATATCGTATAAACACTTTAAATAATTAAACAATTAAATATTTTCGTTCAAGTTAAGTATCGAGTATTTCTTGGCAATTAGAGACTTTTCGGTGGGATTACGATTTAAATGTGGTGATTTAAGTTATGTTAACCCTGATAGCTCTCTTTCATTACGTATCATTACTTTGGCAATGTTTTTTCCCGAAAGTCGCCAAGGCTCACCCAATAGTTCATTTTAACCTATATATGTGTATTATATCAGTAGATTGAAGTTCTTTTTGGCAAGAAGATTTATTAAGGGGAGACATTACCTTGAAATTTACCAAAACATAGGAAAAGCACTTAACTACCTTGATTTAATTTTATTATTTTCCTAAATATCCACACAAACTTTAGAGCTACATTATTTTGTGAGTTATTTAAATTTTCTTTCAAATCTAATAATTTTACCGACCTTCAAACTTTTGAACAATTTTTAATCAGCTTTTTTTATTTTTTTTATTTTTCATGTCGTTCTGGTATTTAATATTCTAAGAATGTTTTTGCTATCAATATTTGGTTATAAATTTTAATAATTATTTTACACAATATGTTTGGTAATTATATGAATGGAATAAGAATTTAGATGATCAGTAACGGCTTAAAAATTCCTTAAAATTTTACATAATTGTTTCTTAACTCTTTCTCGAAGAGTCTCATATAGAAACAAAAAGTAAATTCTATATATCTCTAGTACATCTAAGTCCGTGCTTAGCAAAGCGAGAAATACTTTAGAGAAATTGAGGGAAAAACAATGTTTACTCTGGACCCTTAAACTTTATAACTATCGTAATTTTCATGAAAAAAAAAAATAAATGTTAAGAATCCAATTTTGTTTTTTGGAACATTTAGAGAAATGGCCAAAAGTTTAACAATACTATCAAAACTTCAAGAGTTATCGACAAAAAAAAATGTCTTTTTTAAACAGGTTTTTAGTATTTTACAACGTTTTTCTGAATTTCACTTGGTGTGTGTGTGTGAGTGTGTGTGTCATCAAATTTTCGATCGTTAATTTAACACAATTCCCATCAAGCTAGAGCTTTGAAATTTTGGGAATCGTTCGTACTCGCCTAACAATGCAATATTTAGACGTTTGCGAGAAGTTTTAACTATTATTTCAATAATTTTAATAAGTCAAAATATTCTTTCCTCTCGGCGCTTTTACGATTGAGGAAAAAAAAATTTCCCCCCTCTGGGAACACCGGGCACTCCCCACGCCGCATGAGGCCTCGTAAAACTATTGTACTCACAAAGGGGAGATACTATCTCCCCTTTACTATCTCCGAGATAGTAAGGGTTGCTGACTTTTAGACAGTAATCATTCGCAAGAAAGAAAGTTTCCAATATTTGGCACCATGTCTTATCACAATAATTTTTTCTGAATTCTGGTTCCCATTCTTTTTTTAATAGAATGACTTACAAATTTTCAAATGCATGTTTTGATTTTATGAGTATTATGAATTTTTCAATACGCTCACAAATATCTCTTTTTTTAGTAAATTTTAAAGTTAAAAATAACCAACAGTTTTAACTAATATTTCAATAATTTTCTTTAATAAACTTTGCCACCATATAAAAACGTTGTTTTTAAAAACGTTGGTTTTTATATCGAATTATTTCAACTGTACTTCATTTTTCTCAAAACGTTATATTTTAGATTGTTTCTCAAAAGCTCTTACTCATATAAATTTGAAATTAAATATACATGTTAAACCTGTTTTATTTTGACTTTATGCCACATTTAAAGCAAGTAACTAATATAAACTATTTTAAATTAATTGCAATTTTATTTTTCTTACAGTTTCGCAGTTTTAAAAAAATAATTTTTTTTCGAAATTTTTATGAAGAATGTAAAATTTCAAATCGGAATAATCATCTACTACATATTATTACATTAGTAAATTATTACAGAGTGGTACTTCAGAATACTGCGCGCAGTAAATTAATGATTTTAGTAATTTTGGAAAAAGCTTCCAATTTACTTTCATCATACTTTTTTAACACTTTTTTTTTAAAAATATATAATATGATAATTAATCTAATTCTTATGAATATAACACATGGATCAATAAGTTCCGAGACTAACCCAGAGATGGCGCTCGTAGTAAACCAGTAACGAGGTCTTTCTAGAGTACTAACCTTTGCTTGAAACGTGTCAAAATTTTAAGTCGATCGGACCAGAAACAGCTGAGTTATCGAGGTTGGAGTAAAGTCATTTTGTAGTTTGTTTAAAAAATGGAAAAAACCGAGTTTCGAGTTCCGATAAAACATTGTTTTTTAATGGGTAAAAACACCGTGCAAGCGAAACAATGGATTGAAAAATGTTACCCGGACTCTTGTCCATCAAAAGCAACGATTTGTCGGTGGTTTGCCGAGTTCAAACGTGGTCGTACCGACACAAATGACGCGGAACGCACGGGTAGACCTGTGGAAGCCGTTACACCGGAAAATGAGAGTGAAGTGACAAAAATTATAATGAAAGATCGTAAAGTGTAGCTCCGTGAGATTGCTGAGATGACACAGATATCATATGGAAGTGTATTTACTATCCTTCATGAAAAATTGAGCATAAAAAAGGTTTTTTCCAAGTGGGTGCCGCGATTGCTTTCGATGGAACAAAAACAGCAACGAGTCGATGATTCAGAAAAAGCTGTTTATCGCTATTTACTCGCAACAAAAAAGATTTCTTGCGTCGTTACGTGACCATGGACGAAACATGGATACATCACTACACTCCAGAGTCGAAGCGGCAGTGGCGCACAGCTGGCGAAAGCCGTCCGAAGCGTCCGAAAACGCAGCAGTCAGCTGGCAAAGTCATGGCGTCAGTTTTTTGGGATACGCATGGCGTGATTTTCACTGACTACCTCGAAAAAAGTAAATCGATCAACAGTGATTATTATTATATTGACTTGCTGGTGCGTTTGAAGGAGGAAATCGCAAAAAAACGACCGCACAGTCTCGGGACTTATTGATCCATGTGTTACATGGTGAAAATGACGAACATTTGCCTTCTTCCATTGGTAAGTTATACTGTTTTCAAAAATGATAAAAAAATGCTTTGCATTCGCGTATAATAGTTAAGAATCATAAAAATGTTAAAAATAAAAATAAAAAAAATGTTAGAATTTTAAGATATTGAAATACTCTTTTAAGATCAAATGATTTAATGTAATTGCTTGAAAATGTAGTTTGTTACATAAGTGCGTATTATATGTGTTCAAATCTAGTAAATATCATTTTCTTCTTATAAGTATCTAGTAAAATAATTTATCATATAACCTCAATGTAATTATATTTCACGACTAATTCTCGTCATCAAAAAAAGAAAAAAAAAAAAAAAAACATCTAATAATACACTCATGGACAAAAAATTAGCGCACCAAAAAATAATAGCGGGATCGTAACGAAGCTTGGCATGAAGATACATGTCGGGAACATATGCAAATGATTAGAAATGCAGCGTGATTGCGCATTGCGCATAGCCAGTTGAGGGCGTTTAACGTCATTCTTCTTGGAGTATGAAACAGGTAACCAAAGCTTGTTTGAGTGTGCTGAATCGTTAACAAAGGAATAGTTGAGGTAGACATGCCATTCGAAGACAATATGAGCAGTTTGAGAGGGGGAGAATCATAGGCATGATGGAAGCTGAGAGGTCAGCTAGGCGTGTAGCTCGTCAATTAAGTCGCTCTGATTATGTTTTGAGGAGATGTTGGGACCAGTAGATCCGAGAGATGTCATTTACAAATTGACCAGGCTCAGGACGCCCTCAACAGACCAGTCGTCGAAAAGACCACCATATCATAAGAAAAGCACTCTTACAGACAGCTACTTCATCGACCGCCATCCAGGCACAGGTAGCACCTTCACGAGGGACCCCTATGTCTTCTCGAACCATACGAAGGCGCCTGGCTGCAGAACATTTGGGATGGCGGCGCCAATTACGTGTGCTGCCCTTGACGGCCACCCATCGACGCCTCCGTTTGGAGTGGTGCCGCGCACAAGGAAACTGGACTGAACCGGAATTGAACCAAGTCGTCTTTAGCGAGGAATCCGGATTCTATCTCAGCAGTAATGGCAATCGTGTTCGTGTGGGGAGACCCCGTGGTAAACGCCTCAATACTGCATTTGCTTTACAGCGACACACCGCTCCCACAACTGGTGGGATGGTATGTGGTGCCATTGACTACAATACACGAGCACCCCTAGTATTGATCCGTGGCACCATGACAGCCCAGAGGTATGTCAATGACATCCTGCAACCACATGTGCTGCCAATTATACAATGGCTTCCAGGAGTCATTTTTCAACAAGACAATACTCGGCTACTTACGGCAAGGGTGTCACAAGACTGTCTCCGCACTGTTACTGCCTTTCCTTGGCCTGCCCGATCCCCAGATTTGTCTCCAATCGAGCATATCTGGGACCATTTGGGACGGCGAGTTGGTCATCCCCCGAGTTTGAACGAACTAGAGGCGAGGCTATAACAAATATGGAACGAAATGTCTCAAGACATCATACAGAACTTGTATGTCTCAATGCCGATCGTATCGCATCGTGCATTCGCCCTTCAGGGGGTTGAACAAGGTATTAAACGCTCCACTCTTTTGCCTTTTTCTCTGAAATAAATGATCCTTTTTCTTTGATTTTCCAATCATTTACTTATATCAAAGTAGTCATTAAGTATGTAAAATCTCGTTTCCTTTTGACGACTCTTTGGTGGGCTAATTTTTTTGTCCATGAGTGTATTTAATAAAAACTTTGCATGAAATTTTAGAATATAAATTCCTTTTAATTTTAAGAAGAAAAACACATATTCTAGCTGTGAAAGATAATATTTATCATCAACGAATCATTTAAATATTTATTTTTGTAAGAAATTAAAATTTTAAGTAAATCTTTGAAAATTATTTCCTTTTCTGAGATGAATATTTTTTATGTGCTCAAATAAGGCGAGGAAAACTTTTTTTTTCCCTTATACATTTTAATTTAAAAAAGTTGCTCATAGGGGTATAGTGTTCTCTTAAACCTAAATTACACTCTTTTCCATTATAAACTACCTTGCTTACATCATTAATATCGAAAAAACGCTCAAGCCTGAGTAAGATAAATGACGCTACTAAATACATGCTAAATTTGAAATCCCTTCTTATGCTTCCTTTTTTTTATATAGTCAATGATTTTTTTTTTTTCGATGTCTCACTTCAAAAACTAAAATTAATTAAATCTTTCTCTCTGAGGAATATCCACTTATTTAGAAAAAATTATTTTCGAAACAATTACTTATTTTTCTAAGAAGAAAATAGAGTTTTGAAGAAGATATGATAGTATCCTTTAACGAATGATTAAGCACCGGTATTATTTTTTTGCGATTAATTTCAGGGGATTAGGCTTAAATTAATTAAATATTTATTTCTAACTTTGAACGCTATGGGTTTCTCTTCATTGGATGATTATAAATCGATATTTAAATAATGAGTTTTGAGGAAAAATTTCTAGCAGTAAAGTAGAGCTAAAATTTTTCACTGGGGAGGAGGATCTCCCATTCTAAGTCATATCTCACAAGTAATTTAAAATGTCAATGTTTATTTTGATGGTGAAAAAAGGTTTATGCGGAGTACGGGATTTCAAGCATGATTTTTTCTGAAAAAGAGAAATCAGTGTAGAATAGTTTCAGTTTTATAAGTTCAACATACAGCAATCCCTATGTGACAGAGTGGGGGCTTAAAACCCCTAAATCTCCTCGTCACTCTGAGTTTTCTATATTCTTGGGTTTGGTCGGTTGATTTTACTGAAGCAATGGCTGTTTTCGATCTAGGCGTACCAAACATTCAATAATTTACTTGAACCGGACATGAATACGAAGGTCATTCAATAAGTGCTTAAAAATTCTCAGAGATGGCGCTCGCACTATGGAAAAAAATTATTTTAAATAAGCATCGTGACTCCCTAGAGAGGTGTCATAGTCTCAGTGACTCGTATTCGTGATTATGATGTCTTTCTCATCTCAAACATTCTTCTCCATAACTTTTCAGGCCGAAGAAATCATCTTTGCCTTCGTTGGAAAATATTCAACAGAAGCAACCCAAAGTTTTGATTTTCGTTCTATTTATGGTGCATAACAATGAATCCAGGTCTCACCGACCGTGACACATCCATACGAAATGACATCAACAACTCGATGTGGCAGCAATGAAATTTTGACTGGATAGCAAATGACGATCAGACCGAAAAAAGCTTTATCCCCGTTTAATGGATGGCAACATCTAATCGTAACAAAAAATATACATTAATGATGTCATCTATCCTCAAATACAAGTACTTTTTGAACCACCCTCGTAGTTTTACTATTTGTGTATCGAATTAATTGTCCATTGGCATGAAATATTTACATCGAAATGATTACTGTTCAATGTTTAAGGAAAGTTTTTTACTTCTTTGCCACTAATTTCAAAGCTTTAATAAAATTTATTTAGAATGATGCATCTATATGAGTTTAAAAAGTATTTATTTAACTCTTATTTTAAATGTATTTTTAGAAGTTATTTAATTTTTAAAATTATTGAATACATCATGGGCCATATTAATCTGGCATCTGGCACATACCCATCTGGCATAGGTAATGAATTCCGGGACCATGTTTAGAGAATGAAACATCTTTTTTTGTATGTGGTAGCTTATAATTATCTCCACCATCAACCTGCTTAGTGCATACTTTGACCTTCTGCAAAATTAGAAAAGCATCATTTAAGGTTATAACATGTAATGCACTGAATGCATTATGAATTAACATGAATTACTTAATGTTGCTATTCTAGTATGGCACTGAAGAATCCAAAATCCAACATGTTAAAGTCAAAACTGTTGAAAGGCTGACAACAGACTGGGTGTTCCATTCATCATTGCGGTGGTTACTATGGTAACTTGTGAATGTTTGGCCTATAAATGTATTTTACTAATAGCCACTATAATACTGAAGCGACATATTTTCTCTTAATTTATGGAATTGTTCAGCTTATGAATGTTAAGAATAACAACATTTATAATTAAGGTAAATTTGAATAATTAAAGAAAATTTTTCAAATTTTGCATTTTTTTTAATCTGATTTTAAAAACATATTAGGGTGGAGGATTTTCTGATTCCATTGATGTATTTTTCATAAGAATTGGATAAATAGAGAGTGCGAAAAATGATATTAAAATTGTAAACCAACGTGACACAACCCTGACGGCAAAAGCATCAATTGGGCGTGGAAAACTTACGTATGATGAAATTGTGTTTTTGCAGAGATGCTATACCTTAGCTGTTCGTCGAAATATAAAATCGTCTCATATCTGATATGGTTAAAGTTGCATGGTCAATTTATTTTCCAAAGTTGTCAATAGATGCTAACCCACAGCATGGATTACGCCCATTTGTCTTGGATACTTGGTGTGGTTATAATAAAGCTTCAATGTTGGGAAAGACTTATTTACACAAACATTCATTTCTTGAATCTATGCTTCTCACCATATGGCATATATTTAAATTCAAATCAATTCTAAATAATTATTACTTCTTGCAATTCAGATTACTTCTAAATAATCTAGAATTTAAAGTTTCAAAACAATTAACTGATGAAATGATGTTGCACTGTCCGAGTAATTATAATAAAGTGCTGGATTGCATTAAAATTTTTATTTTAAACTATTGTGAAAAATATTATTTGATGTGTTCTCAAAATGTGTTTTTTTTTTTTAGAATTCTGGAACAAATTCTTCTTTATCCATAAAGTTGATAATTTACACATTTTAAATGTATATCTCCCTTCAGACTTTAAATTACGTCTAAATTCATTCTACTCTACAGCTATATAATAAATGAAAATAAATCGGCATTTGATACCAAAATACTATTGTGTAAGAGTATAAAGAAACGTACCAAAAAGAGATCTTTTCGCTTTTAATGTGCAAATCATTAACAGTAAAATCATTTTGACGTAGAAGGAGTGCAGTTTTTCATTCAAATGATCATATTTTGATTTGGGCTACGATTCCACGTGGCAGCTCATAATAATTATTTTATCTTGGTAATGAATATTATTTCTATATTAACATGTACTTCTTGAAATTATTTCCCAATAATATTTAGGAAACAGTCATATGATATTTAAAAAAATGTTTAAATGAACTGAAAAATTCGTTAATATGATTTTTATCAATCAAATTTATTTACATAATAACAAGATTGGTCATTGAAAAGTCATGCAAATTACCTAGAAATTTATATTCTCCTTTCCGGCTGGTATGATAATTCTCTTAGATTACAAAAAATTGAATATATTTTGCAAAATACTCGAAGTATGTAAATAAATAGAGATTTTGATAAGAAGATCATTTGTTCGTTTCAAAATATATTTCTAGCAATATCATGAATTAATAATTTAATACAGATCTATAACAAGAAAATACATGATTAAATGCATTGAATGTAATACCAACCCATAGTTTAGTAACTTCATTTATTAACTTGTGATATTTGTCAAGGAAAATATTGTTTAAGCATAAAAGTTAGCATTCTCTGAAAGTGGAAACCGATATTTCAGAAATTGATTGAAAGACATTTTATAACTGTCGATAAATATGCTTTAAATTCCTTCGAAAATCTTAAGAAATGAAATATTTATTTTTGCTTAAAGCCATAGAGAACTGATATCTTCATGAGACCTATTTTACCTTAAAGATAATCTAAAAATAGCTCAATAACTTTATGGGATAGGGAGGAGGAAATAGCTCTTAAAAGAATAAAAAAATCGATATGGGTATCCGATACTTTATCGTCCGTTGCTTCGGAGGAATTTATTAAGTAAAACAGAAGTTTATTTGAGAGCTGTGTGTATCGAATGCTGTAATGATTATGGTGATATGTGTGATTGCTAGAATTATTCTCATAAAATAAAGGCGAAATCGATTATTTAACCACTCCAATATTATTTTTGAGTCATTTTATCTGGAAAGATCTTTCTTAAGTATAACATTTAAAATAAATGTTAAGTAAGAGAAAACAATTTTTAAGATTCTGATTCAGAAATATTTCTTGACAGAAGGATGAAAAGCATTACATTCTTCCTAAAATTTATGCAAAAGAATTCTTTGTTTCTCCGAGAGTTAGTATATGGGCTGGGGGTATTATTTTAAGATATCTCTTACCTTGAAGGCAACTAAAATTGTCTTTTTAACTTTATGGATGTAGGAGAAAGAATTTGCTTTCAAACATTAAAGAACAAAATGCCTACAAGACTTAAAACATTTTATCTTACATTACTTAGAGGAATAAATTAAGTAAAGTAGAAGCATACTTGAGAAGTAGTATATTTCGAATCGTATGCTGACATACTTGTGTATCTGATTTGCTAGTAAACTTAGAAACATCTGCAGCTTAGAAATGTTTATATTGATCGATTAAATTCATATAATTTTGGGATGTAGGCCTATTAGTGCTTTACTCTTTACTAACATTGGAGAATTTTGTAATTTCAATTGCATACAATTATAACTCCTTGCCAACTAAATAAAACGTGATTAGATAAATTACAGGAAGTTATGAAGTGCAATGAATTGGCTTAGGGATAGTGACATATAAGCGAAATGAATATGAAAGTAAAAAGAGAAAAGTTTAGACAACTTGTTGATAGATGATTGTAAATTGAAGGAATCATTGTAATGAAACTTTGCATTGAAATTAGTAGAAATGGATTTCTGATTAAAAGAAAATTGTAGTCTGCTATAATCGAAAAGTATCTCAGTTCGTGAGAGAGAGCTCGTAAGCTATGAATTTGTGGTTTAATTTATAAGCTAAGATTTAAGTGAGTTAAGGAGGATTCGAGAAAGGATGATTTTGCATATTTTGTGCAGATAATAATAAACTTCATTGTCTTTTTTCTTAAGTCTCTTCCATTACATTTGTGAACTTGTTGAGTATTTAATTAGATTTTGAAACGTGTGGATAGATTAATAATGAAATACAGACTCTACAACTTCACCTTAAATGCAACTCGGTGGTTATTGACTTCAGGAATTTTAATCTTGAATCAAAGAAATTAGTGGCGAGGACGATAATTAAGTTGGTGATGTTCCTTCTTTAGTTGCAATACTGCCTACTACTGGTCAAGGCCGTCTCAATAAGTATTCTTCGACGATTTCGATTATGATGTAATGAACTTTTAGCAATTCATTTTTAATGTCTTGAGATCTATTTAACGCAGTCAATCTATCGAGTAGAAGGAATTTCTCTCCTTCTGCTGAACTCTAATTTTGAAAACTACAAACTCCTCCCTCCTTACTTATAGTAACTTTTACACTCATGCGGGCAGCCAATCGCAGCATCGCAGCTACTCACTCAATAGCCAATCCGAAAGCAAGATACCATCATCCTCTTCTCTCCGATATTTTCTACTACTGGTTCTTCATTTTTCCATCACAGTTCTCTTTCTCTCCAATAGATGGCGCCAGATTTCCTGGCAACTTCTAACCATCATAGCTCCTAAACTTCTCATCCAAATCTCATGAAACTTTCACAATATCTTCTTCAGCTCTCTTTCTTCAGAATGATATTTCCACCTCTTCAAAGAAGCTATTATTTTTCAAGATTTGGGCTAGAAGAGCGCTCTGGGCTCTAGGCGCCCATTGAATTCCAACGTCTAATTTTGAAAAAGAGCACCATTTATTATAATCTACATTCTCACTTCTAAATATAAGTTCAAACTATCTGATTTGATAAGATTTAAAAATTTGAACTATAATAGGTTGTCTATGCTTTCTGTCCATTTCATAGTTATACGAAGTTCTGCAATTACCATTCTCTTTCCTTGCGCCAAATATTTATCAGAGAATTTTCCCTATAAGTATTAAAAGTTTATCCATACCTGTCTTTGTTAATGATCGATACTCATTACAAAACAATTCTGCACGAGATTGTTTAGATTTTCATACAGATTTTCTTTGCAACCAGAAGTAGTATATTACACTCACACAAGTTTTATAAGCCATAATAACATCTTTTAGCCATATATAATCTATAATCAGTTTTGAGTTTAATATTATAATTACTGGAAATAATAATGCCGAAGTCCATGAGGGGGTTCAAGTATTTAAGAAATACAGATGTTTACTCATAGAAAAAGTAATCATTAGAGATACGGATCTAAAATCAGTGTTTTTCTCTCAATCATAATTAATTCATTGTATTTGGCTGCTAGATGTTATTTTACATTTAAATAAGAGGAACGTACACAAATTTTGTTTTCATTTAGTCTTTAATCTCGAAATTGTGAGGTTGGGTCCCAGAAATTCTCTGCTTTACTTTAGTCGAATAAATTAAAAACTTTTTCATTAAAATAGGTGTGCAGTTGTTGCTATTTAGAGTCAGATATTAATATGTAATATTTGCGTCGTTGCAAGGTTAAAGAAGAAATGCAAAATTAATGCAAGATGCTTTGAAAATTAAGTTAGATACGATAAATTCACAAAATTCTTAGTTTGATTGGTAAAATAGCTGAAAGACTCAGTTTGAGGTAAGTATAATAATTAAACTATCATATCAGCAAAATATATAATGGGTTAATGTAAAATTATGCAATTCGCGAAGCTTAAAATTATTCTAAATCTAATGTCGTTGAGTTGCAAGTTCAAACCGCTCAATGTCTACAAATAAGGCAAACGATTTTTCTTCTTAAGAAATAGCGCGATTTAGAAATACAATATTTATTCTACTATTTTTAAGAACGCTGGAAGTATCAAATATAAAATAGTTTAGTTCACTTCAATTCTTCACAGTTCTCTTCAATTCGTTACAATTCTCTTCAATTCTTAACATATTTTCTTACACATTTTTTAGAATAAAATGTCCTAACTTTAGAAATAGAATTGCCAGAGTCAAATAAAATCATAATCGAGAAAAGAAGTAACTAAAAATAATGGATAACTTCACAAACTTATATACAAATAATTTTAAGTTCCTAACAATATAACTAGATGTAGTTTCTTTTATTCTTGTACGAAGGTATACTGTAAAATTTTAATTATTCCTAAGATAGAAATTGATTGGTTTAGTTAACGTCGCACGAGTAGCAACACGATGGCTATTTATTACTAAGAAATATCCAAGATAAATAGGGTAAAATCTATTCTGCGTATTAATTGATCACCATACATAATATTGCAAATTAAAGTTATTGATATACGTTTGATTTCAGGAAACCGTAGATTGAAGTAAGTCTCATTATGAATTACATAATATTGGTAATCGAAAGGAAAAGAAAAGCTAGGAGGAATATATAACTCTGGGTGAAAACAATGTTGAAAGGTCTTAAGAGTAATAATTAAAAATTCAGTTTGTATTTTGATTACTCGTATTTCAGTGTTAAATAAACCCTTACTATACCCTCAGATAATAATTAAAATTTTGCGATACTGCATGTTAATTCAAACTATGTCTTCCTGAAACTTAGCTAATCAGTATTGATAGCTGTTACTTACAACACTGTGTACATAATAATCTGTTAATGTGCAGAAGGAATTTTATTTAGATATCAAATATTCACAATAATTGAGATTTTGCGATGTCTTCTTGTAAAAGTAATTGTGATATCGAGAAGTGAATCAACAACTTACTAAATTCCTACATGGGCTAATACTTAATTTTTTTTAAATAACAAGATTGAAATTATAGGATATGATTAATCGGCTTATTAACTACTAATTTCTAAAAAATAGAACGTAACAATAACAATAACTATAACATCAAAACCACGTTCAATACGTTTGGGTATATTTTTGGATAGATATTAATTAATGGATAATAGGCATAATTTCTTTTTTCGAATGTACTTTTATATACAATCATTCTTATATTCAAATATATATACCACAAAACATTAGTCATTCTGCTTATATTTTGTGAACGTGTAGCTTAGTGGCCATGGTCGCAGTACGTTCAGTCGCAGATTCGATTCTTGCCAACCAAAGACCGGGGCTGATGCACGTTAAATCTGTTCGGGACCCAAAGTCCTCCCGTTGGCATGGTGTGGATGTTAGGAGAGGGGGGTGCCAGCTCAGATGTCCTCTTCATCACTTGACTGAGGTTCAAAATAACGAGGTCCATCACCAATAGTCTTCATGTTGCTTCTAGTGCGATGTTAAAAAATACCAACCAACACATTTTTTTAAAATCAATATTTTTTTTTGTCCAAAACTTAACTTATATCTACCAAACATTTTAGAAGAAAAATTCTACAACAAGACCAAAAAAGGCAATATTTAATTACTAGGTTTTGTTTAGATCTCACAAACCTTACTTCTAACTTACAAGAATTTAAATAAGATGTTTACAAAATATTACACACTCTAATCCTAAATAAAGCAACTTGCATTAACATAAACATACAGCAGGGATATGAAACGAGTGGTTAGCGATAAGGTTAAGTGGGTCATGATCTTCCTAGTCCTTGTCTAGGACACTCGGCTCTCGTTGTAGTCGTCGATTCATGGGTTTGAGCTCTGATGCCACTGAAGACACACTATGTAGAGAGACCGGTGTACGTTAAAAATAGTCAAAATATCAAGTATTCGCATCGGCGTGTAAATAGGTTTCAAGAAGGAGCTACTAGCTCAGATGATATCCTCATTACTTGACTGGGGCACGAAATTTCATGTTCCATAACCAACAGTATGGTTGAATATAAAATCACATTACAATCCCTTTATAATTTGATTAGCGGAATAAATTATGATCGAGTGTCGTTTCTTTTTTTTTTTTT
>BMAW01126842.1:0-11310 GCA_019974015.1 Nephila pilipes | reverse complement strand
TCATAGATGTATCAAATGAAAAAATTGACTTTTCCTATTTTATTTCAGTTGCTGCCTTATTCATTGATTACTCAACTTGTCCTGAAACTACTTTACCAAGATTTGCTTCTTGATCTATGTATGCAGAATTTGTTAGCCTTAGGAAATTTAATGTTGAACATAATTGAAAGCACTTGGAAAACGCTTAACTAATTGTTGCAGACCATACACTAATCTAGTGCTTATTTCAAGGTTAGTTAAATTTTCTATCAGGAAACATAGGCAAATAAAATATCACCACATTTCCACTTTGGTGTAAAATGGGAGTACAATCCATATGGTGAGTCAGCGAATAATTCCACCACCTCAGCAGAAAAATTTAGCAAATGACTAGGAACAAAATTATTATATTACCTGATACAAAATCAGAAATTCCTTCCGGTGTTGATAAACTGTTTTTTTCAACTTTGAGGAATTAGTAGTATGCATAGAAACAAGTGTTGAAGTGCTATTTTCCCCGATATTTTTTGAAATATATTGCCATAAAACTGATGTTCATGCTTTACACGTACTTTTGTAACCATACTTAAGCAAAACAATCAGGATAAAATTAGGGATACACCTTTCTACGTAGTCGAAACTTTCACTAGGGAAATCAAATGCACATGTAAACAAAATCTTTATAACAACTTATTTATTCAAATTTTATGGATAAGAGTGGAAAAGTGTGTTGCCACATGCGTTTATTTATATTTTTAAATATGTTATTATAAGTATTATATTTCATGTTAAATATCAAGAAAGAGAAACTTAAACAACTTTTTTGAATCATTTCCCGTTTGTAAAAGAGCCTTTTCTGACTAGGGAAACTCATGATCAAGTAATATTAAAACAGCAATAAGAGCTTCTATATAAGATATGAATCAAATTTAAAATTTTCATGAAAATAAAAGATTAAATTTTAATATGATACCGAAAATAAAAAAAAATTGGTGCTTTGACCGAAATTTCTTTTTTGAAGATGCGCTGTTACAGTAACACTATCAAAATTTTGGATTTAATATATTAATCAGTGTTTTGGTAATGCGTGTCTAAGAGAGAGAATACCTTTAAAAAGAAGATTGCGAGAAAAATTCAAACCCAACTAAAACTATTTTAAAAAGAAGATTGCGAGAAAAATTCAAACCCAACTAAAACTAGCTCAAAAATGATTTAGTTTTATCTTAGAAATCAAAGTTATTAGTTTCAGATAATCTTATGAAATATATAAAGGTTATGAAGTGTTATTTAAAGGGCCAAATTATTAATTCTTTCAATGCAGAAATTATGAATTGATTGTCTCATGTTAGAAAAATTAGAAATTTTGCATTTAATAATAATTGCAATAATTTTCAAATATTCAGTAAAAAGATATAAATGAATTAGCTATTAAATGCATTTAACAGCTTACTTAAAGAAGCGTTTTCAAAATTTAAAACTTTGCGCAGATTTTATTCCGTGTGTGGTTTTTTTCTTTTTAATCTATGTGTAGATAAAGATTAATTCTATCAAATTTTTAATTAATAAATACTTCTTAAAGATGAACTGAGAAAATATCGCTTCAAAATTAATTAATGAAGCAATAATTAAATAGCCTCAAAAATGCATAATAAAAGTACAAATTAGTAGTAAAATAGGTGTTACGGAAGTTCGATGAGTAAAATATAAACTAAGGTAACTGTCATCAAATCTTGTTGCTAATAGTCACCACAAAGATTTAAAGTGATATAGGGTAATTGAGTCAAAAAGCAATAAGAATAAATATATCTAATAAGATTACAAACTTTATTTTGCACACTTTATTTACTTTAATATTAGTCATGATTTTTTCATTTCCCAATACAAAATTAAAAAAAAATACTCGAATAGACTTCAAACGATATTAATTTTCAGGTATGAACTTTTTTTTCGATTCTTAAAACAAAATAAAGTGAATAAAAGGTAATGGCACAAAAATATTGGTAACAAGTATAAGACATTGTTATACAAAAATTTCAATAATAAAACTTCCATTTGAATTTGAATTTATAATTTTTACTTATAATTTTACTTATTTTAACCAATATGCTTTATTTGCAATTTATTTCTAAAGAACTAAAAAAAACATTAAATCTTTAATTACACGTTTAATACACTCGTAACAAGCGAAATAATTAAAATCCTTTAAAAGTAATTTATACATAACATATTGCCAAATATATGTATTTAAGCTTACACCTGTGCCCCAGAACAAACTCAGAAAAAATAAAGATAAACACCTTTAGATCTTAGATAAGAAATGTATAAAAAGTCTTAAAAATAATATGGAAAACAGGATTTCTATTACATAAACGCAAATGTAATGATACAATACTCTTAATAATAATAAATGTTTATGCTCTATATTCTGAAACGTCTCTGTTAAACTTCAAATAACAACAAACAAAATTCAGAAAAAATGCCATTAATTCCATTTGACCTACTTAGTAAACTCAAAAAGTGGTATGAATCTATATTAAAAAATTATTATAAGAAAAATATGATTGAGGCAACATTAACATATAAGGAAGGTAACTTATAGTTGTATTATTAAATTAGTTTTATGAAGTTACACGGAACTTATTTTCTTTGAGAATCTGATCGATAACTTCTCAGATAACTAACCTTCCTAATTTCTTTTGAATTCATTTATTAGTTGCAAGAGTGCTTAGCTGAAATCCATTAGGATGATACATACAAGTAGATGAGTTGTAGCAGATGTTTCCTATTTTTTTACATGTTCGAACATCTTTTGATAAGTAGATCAATGAATAAGAATATTAAACCAGATTATTGTTCTTTAGTCTATCCGATTCATAATCGTTATTTCAAAATTTGAATGTTTTTTAAATCTATGAGTGGTATTTGCTTGAAGATTTGAATCTAAAGGTTTTGAGGGATCCATATACGTGAAAACTTTTTGAATGGGTTACAAAATAAGTTGCTTTTTTCCTAAACCGCATTTGAATTTTGGAAAGCAGTGTACAATAGTTTTTTACATGCAATATTATTATGTTTATATACAATATCATTTACTTTTATGAGATTTTAAGACAGGATTTACAAAAGTTTGTAAGCAATAAAAATTTTAATAAAATATGTATGAAGTTGAGTTAATATATCTGTATATATATATATATATATATATATATATATATATATATATATATATCGTAGTTCTGATTATTCATATCCATAACTAATGTAATTCGTAAATTAGCATTCTAACATTTATTCAGAAATTTGAAGTAAAAATGATACATTTCTTTTCTTTAAGAGAAAAATGTTTGATTCTAAAATGTTGTAAAGAAAAGCTTCAAAAATGCATGATAAAATTTTAATTTGATGTATGATAATTCCGCATGAAATCAAAAAAAATTAATTGCATTAATGAATGAAAAATGTTAACATTAATTAATTATACTCAGGAAATAACTGTGAAAAAGATGGGAAACAAAAACTCTAAATCTAGAGTTAAGCATCTTATCTGATAGAAAAATTAATTTAATTATTAGTAAAATCATCTTCTTTCAAAAAAAATAAATTTTGCAAAAAATAAATAAATAAAAAATAAAACTGAACGTAATCACTTTATAACGAAGGATTTATTTAAAATGAAAAAAAAAATGAAATACTCATGCAGGCAATCTAATTTATTTTCGACAGGTAAATTTTAATCAGAACCACGCGTAAATATGATTTACAATTTAAGATCTATAAATAGGATACAATCTTGTAAATAAAAAAAAATATTCAAGCTACTTTTTACTATTTATTCATACAAGTTAGATGTATTTTTTATGCTAATTATGTCATCTTACCTTTTGAAATGTTTTTTATTCAATGAAGCTCCAAGTATAAATTAATAATTCTAGCAAGTATCGAGTATGTAACTTAAGTAATTGAAAAGGGTTTTTTTTTAAGAAACTTTATGTATATTATAGCCGATTACGCACATAAAGTTAGCAAAATACATACAAATGATTTATTCGTCTTTCATATTGTGCAATTTCTACCAGTTTTTTTAAATAAATTATTTGTAATCGATTTCTTTTTTAATGTTTATCTACATGTTTTCAATTGCTGCTGTATTTTTCTAGATTTATGAACAAATCTCCAAATAACTAGTTTTCAATTCGTTCAGTAAAAAACATAGCTCTTTCCTATATATTTATTATTTGAACTTCTTTGTATTTAATAAATTCTTCTTTTTCTTCGATGCAAAATTTCATTTTTTTGACTGGATTGAAGAAAATACGTTTATTATACTGATATTGTATATATTTAGAAGGAATTTTAAGCAATCGCAATGATTTTAGCAAAACAATGAGAATTAGAGGAATAATTTCATAAAAACATTTCAGATATTTGTTTATCAATAATTAAAAATCATTTATCATCGGTTTAACTTAAATAAATTTAAGAAAAATGTACTTCTTTTGATAAATTTATTACCTTATACTTTAAGAAATCTTAAACACTACCAGGACTTTGATGATACAAACTAAAGCAAATTTTCAACTAAGATTGTGTACATCAACACATTTAAAGTTACATTTTGAGGAGCAAAGTTTTAAATTAGGCCAAGATTAAATTTTATAAGCTGATGAAGTAAACGTGACAACCCTTTCAAAGTTTATGTAATTTTCAAAATGAGTAAACCCTTTCAACAGTTAATCAGCTCAGAATTCAAATTTATTTGCACGCACGCTTTAATGTGCTAATAATGGTGGTCAGAGCCGAAATGGTTGGCTTCCTAATGAAGAAAGCAGAATAGGAACATTATATTTGTTTAAATATGATAGACACAGAGGAGAAAGAATGCAATGTTTAAGCATAAATGATTATCATAATAACCTGCACATGACTATTAAATTCCATTTCATTACATAAGCCTTTCTCAAACACAATAAAGAGCATTTGTGTATTTTATAGAGAAAATGTATTCTCCTTCAGTTAATAATATTCTTTTGTTTGCAGTTGAATACATTATTCCATTGCATTATGCTGTAACAACAGCACGGGGACTTCATAAAAGTACACAATATTTGAAAGGCGAGGAATAAACAAAGCTTTTAATTCTATAAATGCGCATGATTTCAATATATATTTGATTTATTGTACGTATAAGAATATATAATTGATAATAGTTTTGTATCTTTTCAAAAAAACAAATTTTTCTAATGAAATATTTTAGTTAAGGACTTTGAAACAATAACTAGATTCGAGAAATTGTTGGTATAAAGAATTAAAATCAAAATAAAATATTCAGAGAAATGTAACCAAACAATTTAAATCGAAAAATGTATGAATCAATAATTTAAATATTTATATTTAATATTTATTTACAAATATTATACATATTTTATTGGTTAAACTTAAATTCGGATCCAGTTATTTTCTAAGTTTTTCTTAAAACGCTTCGTTTTCATAAACGTATTACTTTCTTAATTAATTATTTTTATTGGTATATGGTACTTATTTTAAGTAATCAAAATATTAACTCATAGTTACCTACAAATGCAGACTTATTTTTTCAGAATTATAAATGTTATTACTTCATAAGAAGACGTTTAAGAGCCTCAAAAATATGCAATGTTTTCTAATTCAGGAATATAATTATTGAAGTAATTCAACTGCAGTTTCTAGCACTAAGAAATTTATTATTTACTTATTTAACATGCAAAAGTGATATTTAGAATTAAATTTGTAAAAACATATTATATAAACTGTAAAAATATATCAAAACAAAGGGGAAAAAAGAAAATTACACATTTCCTTACATTTGCATGCAATCAGTATTTTTTTTTTAAAAAAAATGTATCAATATAGATACAGAATTGTTTTATAATTTTCTTTAATTCGTCTGCTTAAAACGAAAATTTAAGCATTGGCTAATTTGTCTAAATTTGCCACTTTTTCCCAATTGGTCTAACAGATATTCATATAAATATTTAATATCAGATATATATATATATATATATACTTACATATATATATATATATATATATATACTATATATATATATATATATATATATATATATATATTCATATGATATTAATATATACATATTATGGATTTCGTTGACATACATTTCCATATTACATATGCATATATTATTATTATTACATAATTTCATTATTACATATGTGGCTATTACATATGCCATGTTTTACTATCAACATTATGTATTATTATTAGTTTCTCATTATTACATATGCATATATACATATATATTAATTTCACATATATTAGTGTTATTATACTCTTATATATACATATTAAGGTTTATATATATATACATATATACCTTATACATATATGATATATTATATTATATTATATGTTACCTATATTATTATATATATTATTATTACACCATATATAATTTTATACATATTACATACATAACAAACGTACCGTAATCGTCACATACACCTGAGTTGGGCTTCAAAAGAAGGGAGACAACGAAAAACAAAAAGCTACAAACACAGCCCGTTGAAAGACATATTGGTTAACTTACATCGGTAATAAGCTAACAATACGCTGCCAGGCTGGTTCCTTTCTGGTAACCTTTGTCCCTCAAGCACTCATCTGCCTACAAAACTTCACTATTTAGTTTAACCGAATCAGCCCCAACATTCGGATTTCTGAAGTTCTGGCTCACAAGTCTTGGTGATATGCGAGTGCTTAGGTCTTCAAATGGTGGAAGTCTTGTACATTAAGAATCCCAGCAGAATAAGTCCAGCAGGTTTAAACAATGAAACAACTGATCCAATGAGTACACATTCAGCATTTGGATGTTTCGACATCGTGGTGTAGCTGGATGAGCCCATTAAAACTATATATTGAGGGGCTTAAAGTCTAAGGAATGTGAGTTTCAATAAGTAAAGTCAGAATTGCTGCGAAATAAATATTCTCATTGACTGATGACAGAAGAGAGAGAGAAAATAAAGTTCATGAAGTAATGTCATTGACAACGAAGGTCCAAACATTTAATGAGAAAGAGCTTTTGAACTGAGCTTGATTGTGTATCATGTGGGTTCTCCAAAGCCTACTCATGGCAAAATGAAGGCCCTTCTTATAAAACGTGTCTCCTGTGAAAAAATTTGTATCAAATGTGGATCTATCTCCGTAAAAGAAACATAATAAAATCCCCAGTAGTGTTAATGTCCTCAGGCGTCAATGGCTGAAACCGCTATAAATATTATGATCTCATTTGATTTGCTAACACATCCTCCCAGAAGCGGTAGAGTGTTGGGCTCACTGATTACTCTTACTTTACGACTCCTTTGGAAAAATGATTGCCATTCTCTTCACCGCTTGAAGTCAACGTTGATTGAATCATATTCAGTCTTCTTAAATATCCTTCTTACATATACTATCCTATGTACAATCACACATTATGTACTGAGATGCACAAACAACCCAGAAACGTGTTTATAACAGGTGTTTGATTTGATTGTCATTAACGAGACATATTAAGAAGCTACACTAGGTTTAATGGTGACATACTGTAAATATAAGTCTTGTGTTAAGGGCTAATGAAGATATTTGGCTGCCAACCACCCTCACTATCCAAACATCCACACCACGCCAACAGAGGTGCTCGATGGAGCTGAAGGCGCATCTGACCCACTACAATGCTGATACACATATCGCATGCCCGTAAGAAATCGAAACTTTATTTGCCAATTACGTGTCAAATTCAATGATTCAGTATTAATTCAAATACATCAATAATCAAATTGATTGCAATGGAATTGAGCTTTCCAATGCCCTCTTACTGTAGAAGAAGACATTTCTAAACTGAAAGGGAATTCTATATCGCATATATATATATATATATATATATATATATATATATATATATATATATATATAGTATATATATATATATATATATATATATATATGTATATATATATATATACATAATAACAAGGGGTAAGTTCAAAATGAAAAGGTACGAAACGTCAACTACGCAAACGTTAACATATTTGACTATGGCGATATGGGAGAACGTAGCGAGGCATTAGGGATGTGAGACTTCGGTGGATGGCGACGCAACAGCGCCGACACGCAGTGAGACCGTGAGTTCTATTACAAGAGTGCCATCCAATGAAACAGCAGAGCGTAAGAACAGGATAGCATTCACATTGCAAAAATTCGACGATTTTTGCGAAGCATAACCTGATTTCTGACATGGAAGTGTTAAACGAAGTTAATCGCTGTGGATGGTGACCAGTTTTTTTTTTTTGTTGATTTTGATTTTAATTTCTTTATGTTTTCTTTTTAACGATAAATCTATTGTTTTTTGATCTATATATATATATATATATATATATATATATATATATATATATATATATATTACATAGTATATACATATATATATATATATATACATATACTAGCTGATACCCGCCCGCTTCGCTGGGCAGACGATAATATTATATTTTGGAACCTATACATAAAATATCAAGAAAATTGGAGCATTGAAACGACCTTTGTGTTCTCTAGATGGTTTTTTATCGGTATTAATTATAACCTTGAACTCCTTTTGGTCTTTAGGAACTGAATCAACAGCAGCATTGAAATCGTGAATATACCTGCTATGTTCATGTAGCTCCTTTTGTAATTGGCTAATTCTGGCTTAACACCTGGGAAAATACCACAATGAATGTTTCTTTCACATTCATCATCACAGAGAATGTAAAACTGAAGAAAAGAAGGTTGTTGAGGAGGCTCAGCCAATAGGCTACCTATTCTGTGGTATACCTGGCCCTGGACTTTAAATGTTGGCATAAAATTTCCTTCCTTCAATTCTTTTGCTCCGAATGAAGTCATTTGAAAACATCCATTATACTTACGAATTGTGGAAAGAAAATGTTCTGAAAGCTGATCCTTATGGCTAAGAAGACTATTCAAAGGTTCAGGGAAGGATCTAATAACAGGAAGCAGGACTTGACCACCACTCCAGCACATTCCTGGAGGTTCTTCTATCCTTTTAAAGCACGGCACCTCGAACAGGGCAAACGTTTTCCGATACTGACAATTTTATCATTTGAATAGTCAATATATATTTCATATTTAAAACCAGACAAATTTTTGGAAGTCCATGGCGCTAAATTAACTTTTGATCTTTTATCATTGTATTTAATTACAGCTGCCTGATTCACGTGGGGGGTATTAGAAAAGTATTTTCTTACGCTCTATGTACTTCAGGATGGCTTTTAGTATATTTTGAAGCAGCTT
The DNA here is from genome assembly GCA_019974015.1 of Nephila pilipes. Lineage (NCBI taxonomy): Eukaryota > Metazoa > Arthropoda > Arachnida > Araneae > Nephilidae > Nephila > Nephila pilipes. The sequence continues at coordinate 2,012 of BMAW01126842.1, read as the reverse complement.
CTCTATGTTCTTCAGGATGACTTTGAATATATTTTGTAGCAGCTGGTCTTACTTGTTTATATCTAATTGAATTTGTGAATCTTTTTCTTCATTTCTTTTACCTTTATTTAGTTGAAGAGATATTACATCATTAATAATTGATTCACTTGAACTTGAAAAATCAATGTTAGATATTGATTGAGTCTTTGAAACTAACACAGACACATTTTCTTGAGGCTGAAACACTAAAGATGACACATTTTCTTCATTTTGTTTCACATTATCATAACCAGGATTAACTTTACTTCTATTTGTTAATCCAACTATTTAAATAAAACATCAAAATGACAACTATTACAGTTTCCCGTAAAACGTAATATTTTTTCCCCCTGAATTGTTTCCCCAACAGAAGCTATAAGGCAGCCACCTTGATAAACTTCGAACTGATAGGGAAATAGCTCTGCCGCCGCCATAATTTAGCAAATAGATCCATACGTGTTTGGTTTACACATTTCGGTAAAATATAAATCGTTAGTGTTATAAGGGGCGCCAGATAGCATTTGAGTGTAGCATTTAAACCGATCCCAGTTGTCAAACACGTGAGAAACAATAATATTTCTCATTTTATACGCCATCGATATGTCACCGAACACCAGCAAAGACAGAGACGAAAATAAACATGCTCCATCGCCAAGAATTTTAAAAACTTTGAAAGGAGTAGGTATTCTATCGATCCAAATATATTCAACATTCATTATTAAGAACTATAATTGAAAAGTAAATATGAAAAATCAATTTTTATTAACCTACAATGAAATACTTTTCAAGTTAAAAAATATAACCGAAATTAACTTTTTTAAATCAAATTATTTTAAAATTCAACAAAAAATACTAACAAAAAAATGAAGTATAATAAAAAATTTTAGCAAAAAGTCACCCGTATTACGTTATCCTTTTTGCAAAGGGATAACTCTACTACGCTAGCAGCATATCTGGAACTGCAATTGAATAAGACAGAATAGCTCTTAAAAATCATAGCATTAAAAATAATTCTGTATTCTGAAAACAATAAAATATCCAGCCATTTTAAAAAATGAAAAATATTTATTTCCTAGAAAACAAAAACTAAAAATTACCAAAATACAGAAACAAAACTTTTGCATGATATTTACATTAGGTTACAATTAATGCGTACATCAAAATAAATATTTTGATAGCTACTTATTTTTTTTTATCAATGACATGAATAACATACGGTTATTATTCATTTGTTAAAAGCCAACTTCAATATCTTCGTCAGATTGCGTTTAGATTTACAAATGTAGTTTATCAGTCATTATTAATAATAAAATATTTTTCTCATGAATTTAAGACTTACTTCTAGGTTCCACAACAATAAAAATTATCGTTTGCTCAGCAAAACCGAAATCAGCTGGGGTTACCATAGTATAGCTTTTTAAAATTCACAATGCAAGGTCATTGAAATGCTTCTACTTGGCGGTGGAAGATATTTGGTGATATTTTGCAAAAAAGAGCCTCTTCTCCAAAATCTTGCCAATCATCCATCAGCGTTTCAATATTAAATTATTTGATATTTTTCCATTTCGCACGCGCAAATCTTGCAAGTAAACTTAATTGGTAGCGATACACAGTATACATTTAAAAATATATATATTCCGTTTGGCGTTGGTCATGTAATTTTTGGCGATAAAGTCGCCAAAATGACATAACCGATGGGTAAGAAAAGATTAACCGATGATAACTACAATTTGGTTAAGAATTCCGTAAAATCCGTTCTTAGTGAGCGTCTACATCGCAAAATGAGTAACTGTACCAAATTTCAAGTCAATCGGTTGTATAGTCTTAGAGATATCGTGATGAGTCAGTCAGTGGTATTTCGCTTATATATATATAGATATATATATTACACACACACACACACACACATATATATATATATATATATATATATATAGAGAGAGAGAGAGAGAGAGAGAGAGATGTTCATTTATTTCTAACCGACAGCTAGATTG
>BMAW01126838.1:0-21673 GCA_019974015.1 Nephila pilipes | reverse complement strand
TTAATTGAGCTATTTGTGCATGATGAATACATCCATTAATTGGGCAAGGAATAGTAAGGTTCAACTCACCTTCAATTTTCTTTAGCTCTTCCATCCATCGGGCCATTTCTTCTCTGTGGAGGTCGTGATCCTGTGGTCCATATAAGAATGGGAGTAGTTGGTAGTAGAGATTGCTTTGTTTTTTTGATGATGGCCTCTATCTCAGTAATTTTTTGGATTGTCTCAGTGTATGCCTCGATGTAATATTGTACACTTTGGCATTTTTTAATATTGTCATCTAGTGGGGGAGTTTGGTTTGGAGTTTCAATAGAAATCTCCATCTCTAACGAGGGCATCTCCGATGCCGTAGAATCGCCAATAGCGCAGCTAGCCGTCGAACCCGAGTCTCCCGCGAGAGCTTGAGATTGCTTTGTTCTAGCCATGATATTTGAGGAAAGTTTGGTTCGAATCCCATAGTGTAATTGGCTTTACATTAAAATGAGATATTTTAAAGAAATCAAATTATCAGTGCTTGCTTGGAAAATCTGGCAACCCGAGATTTCAGTATCTGAAAATACAATGCAACTTTTGATTGTAAAAAAATAAATAAAACTGAATAATTTGTAATTAATATTTTGTATTACTTCCCCACAGCCATTTTTATAAATCAAGTCTTAGACAAGGGTAAATATAATCTATACTTTTTATTTTTTAAGTACTTATTTTACATTCAATTTTGTATTTATTTTTAAAGTTATGGTAACTTGAAAGGCTTTCATGAATAGTTCATAAAAAATGTATTATATATATATATATATAAATGTTTGTTCCAATCTATTAACTACTGTTAATTGTATAATGTAATTGTATAATTAAAAATCCCATGTACAAAAGATATTTTTTTTATTTCAAACAAACTTGAATATATATACACACATAGAATTAAAAATTCCTCATCCACAATATCAGCACAATTATATGAATACAATGTACTACAAAAATTCACTAACAAACCTTCTCTAAAAGACTAAAATTATAAATCATCTAGCCTTATAGAAAACACCAGCTAGTATTTGAATTAAACAAAATCTTTATAATAAAAATTTATGCTACAAACTTTTTTAACATGTAAAAAATAAATACATTTTCACATTTGACAGTTCTTTGCCAAATACTGACACATATTACACGAGTATTATTTATTTGTGTATATAAATGTGTCATCTTTCAGCATTCTATATTCTCTTCGTTTATATATTTCTATAGTAATTTTTAAAAATGTATTGCAATTAATAAGCCCAAGATAAGTGTAAGCATGGGATGGATATTGGAGCTCTTAGGTCTTTAATCTCATGTTAAAACGAATTGCTTCGGCCTGTTACTTGCGCAAGAAATTACAAAATTAAGTTCATTTTAAAATGACGTTTCCTCTTAACAAAATGCAACACATGTACATAAAGTGATTATTAGTAGCAACATATTAAAATAAAGATCATTTTCCTTCCAAGCTTAACCAAGAATCATATTCAAAAATTCTGGTATAACAGAAACGAGTTCACTCCGGAATCAAATTTTTCACACGTTTAACTGAAAGCATCAGGGTGAATACAATTCATGGCCCTATTTAAAAAGGTATTGTCTGTTAAAATTAAAGAAGGGATATAGACAGTCTTTCACACATGAGAGAAATAATGACCCTTGAAATGAATGCAAGGTCAAAATGTAAATTAAAGGAAATTAACTAATGTATTTCTGAGGAAAAATATACATTGAGATAAGTTAGTTGATTCTGTTTTTCATAACATATATTGCATTCAAGCATAACATATATTGCACTATAACTACCTATAATATATAAAGGAACATTATATATATTGCACTTGTAAACATTACATATATTACACATGCTAAAAATTTAATGCATAAGAATTATTAGATGAAAATCAGGAATTCAATATTGCACTATGATCTATAACCCACAATAAAAAAAAAGAAAATCATAGCATATAGGCAAGAAAACCTAAAAACAAATTAACATTTAAACCAAACTCTTCCATGATTTACAATAACACTTTTTTATACTTGTTTTGTTTTTGCTGTGAAAACCACACTGGATACGCTTTGGCACTCTTCTTCTCTTGTTATTTGCATTCTTCCCAAATCTTTTCCATGTCCTAAATGAGTTTTTGTAAGTTCCACATATACTTGGTTTTCAATGTCTTCACATACTTTCATCTTTGATGGACAGTTTCCGTAAATCTTGTTACTGCCAGCCATTTTAATAGTTATCTTCTTATCACCCCTCGCATTATAAAAACCATTGCGATGACAATAAAAGTACGTTGTTTCTTTCATATTGTTAAACTTACTTCCAGTATTCTTTACGTACAAGGCTGTTGTTTGTTTTTCAGCATCTTCTTTCCCTATCTTGAAAGCTTCATAAGTGTCGAATTTGTTAGCTTCCTTTACTATAGCGATATTATGTGCCAATTCAACATGGTCCAACAAAGCCTTCATGGAAACTAATTCTTCACTGAATACATTACATTTTATCTGTCTACATGTACTTACCTTATTTTCTACGTTGTGTGTTAGTCTTGCATGTCGTCGCAAGTTTGAAGATGTGGAAAGGGACTTATCGCACAAGAAACAAGTATTATCCATGATTAAATTAAGCAATACAGAGGAACTGATAACAGACAAAATACAAACACTAAATAATGTACATATTGAAAATAAGTTTTAATATTACCAAATACTCATTAAGTAATAGAACTTCCTTTTCAACAATATTCTGCAAGTTCCTATCGAATTAAATATATTTTAAATTGATTAACGAGGTCAATGATTAGAAATATTAAAACCTAGAAATTTATTAATTTTCACAACATACACAAAAAAAAAAAAAAAAATTCAGAAAGGAAGAATATATTTTGTAAAAACACTCCCGAGTATTTTTCCTAACATTTTAATAATGGGAACATCGGAAATAGAAATTACATGATTTTATACTCATCCAATGTTAGAAATTACATGAATTTATTCTCATCCAATGTTGGAAACAACATGATTTTATACTCATTCAATTTTAGAACAATCGTATATCGAAAACCTAACTTAATCGGAAATTGAAGAGAAAATGAGTTATTCTACTTTTTAAAAAAATGATAGAGGAAAATTTCAAGAAAAATTATTTCTTAGTATTAGTATTTTTACAATATTTATGTAAAACAATTAACCAGTAATGAAAGAGAAATCACTTACCACTAGCTGAAAAAAAAATGGTGCTTATAAACGTTAACGAGATAGTAAAAACCGCGTACTATATTTTTCTCCTTTTTCTCTCAGGGAAATTTTCCCTGTCCCTCGCGATATAAGAGCCACCTGGTGATTTCGTGTTTTTTTTAACATTATGTTCGTCCTTCTCCTAGACGCTTAACGTCAGATTGATTTGCCCCATCTAGGATGATGGTCATGTTGTAAACCGCAGCTCTATTCAATTCAGTTAACATTTGAATGTAAATATCATAAATAATTTATTATATGCGTTGTGTGTGCTTTAAATAGCAAAAACATAATGTTGCTGATGAAATCAAGAGCCTTTATTTATACGACAGGCTATACTAATATTACCTATCAACTTTTAAAACATTTATCATATAACTCATTAACGAATCTTTTAAAATTTAATAACAGGATCTAGAAAGAACACATAATTCCTCATTCATGGAAATACACTTTCATTATTCCAATTTTAAAACCGGGAAAATATCCTACAGTTAACCATCTGTTAAAGCTCTTTTATATGTTGACGTCCAGCAAATTTAATGCATAGGAAAAGAAATGAATTCTATCCAACGACAACTTCAACAGGTTATTAATAAAATAACTAAATGGGCAAAGGTAAACGGTTTCTGCTTCTCATTGACAAAAATATTTGTTCAATTTTGCCGAGAAAGGAGGCTTCGTTCTGATCCAGAAATTTGTTGTAGTAATATTTTAATTAACGCCGGGAAGAAATAAAAAATTTAAGTCTTATCTTTGAGAAGAAAAAATTTACGTTTCGCTTTCATATTTTACAATTTCGGAAACGATGTGAAAAATCCCTGAATATTTTTAAAAATTTTAGCACACAAATCCTGGGGTTCTGATCACACCATTCTGTTACGTTCATATTATTCACCCCATAGACTAGAATACGATTGCGCGGTATAAGTTTCAGGCAGAAAATCTATTTTATGCAAATTAAATACTGAACACTGTACTGCTTTATGACTATAATACGGAGCTTTCCGAGCATCACCTATTCATAGCCTTTACGTTGATTGCTTTGAACCATCATTAAGCTTAAGGCGACAATATTTGTCTCTTAAATATCATTTTAAAACAACATCATCGTCTTAAATTGCATCATTTTCACATATAATTTTATTTTTGATAGGCGTGTTATGGCACGAGAAAACTATCCATACCTCTTTTTTAAAGTAGAGTACAATTTTTGATTGAGGGCTATAGGATTTCTATCTCTTCAGTGAAGAAATCCAGAGAGGAGTTCTCTCCTTGGAAAAAATAAAATTTTAATTTTAAAAATCCATTCAATTTTTTTTAAAAAAAAATCAGATTTTATACAAAACATTTTTATTCAAATTTTTAACGCCTTTGAGGAGTAATATACCGATTTTATTCACATTTGCACTGAAAAACTTTAGAAACCGATATGAGGCAAATGTGTGATGTTCTGGGCAGAAGTTTTGAAAAACAGTTATAAGCGATTACAGTGTGTAAATATGAATTATTATTACGTGAAATCTTACTGATTATATTAAAAAAAAAACCGATGAAATTCTTGCAATACAGTTTCAAGTGAAAGTCACACATGGGTATAAAATACTTTGCAGGAAGTCTTTTTTCGAAAAAATGAAATAAACAAGATTTTAAATATTGTTGATTTTTTTTTCAATACAGTCAAAAGTGGTTGTCATGCTCGAATACACAGCATGATTTCATATAGCCTCTTCATATAACGTTAAATAAAGAAGCGATTCTTACAATGCAGTCATAAGTGATTGTCATGCATGAATATACAGTATTATTTCATATTTTTCTTCCCATGATGGTAAATATAAAAGATGATATTCTTACAATACAATCATAAGTAATCTTTCACCGCGCATTATTACTTCAAGTCGATGCTTACTTTTGTTGTATCTATAAAATTGAAAAGTTTGTTAATTGTGAAATAAAAATATGTATATAGTTTGTATGCAGACATGAGTAAAACCTTATAAAACCTTGCACTACTACAACAAGTTAATCAAATAACTGATACCAGGTTCTTATTTATTTTGAATAGTATCCTCCAATTGTGCGTGTGGTTTATAATACTAATAAAACTACATATATAATTACGTTACTTCTGTATATTATTGCACATATTTATGAATTAAAAGAAATGTGAGACCTATTAAGTTATTATTGAAAAAAATATTGACAATTTCTCAGTCTAATTTCCTCTGAAATCCCCAATAGGGCGCTCAAGAGGCCCATCACACTTCGGTTAAGAGCTCCTGATATAGCGATATCGTAGAGTAAGATTTTTTTTTAATTTTTAATTATGATCAAGGAAAGGAACAAATTTAAAATTATGACCCGAAGATTCAAACAAGTTTGAGAACTTTAGTTCTAGTAGATAAATTCAGATTATTTGTATAGTATACTCAGATATTATAAAATTTTGTTTCATACTGAAATTGATATCCACCAACTGAGGCATATTTTTCTCAATCCTCAGAACCAAATAAACTCCAGACAATGTGACCTAAAAATACACAATCCGCTCTCGATTTTGTATCCACAGTCGAGATCAATTCATTTAATCTCCATGAGAAACATACATCGTCAGACACCTCGATGTCATAACTTCCTATTAAAAACGAATCTCACCTCTGACCTCCTCGTTTTGTGTGCAAATTTTTTTCCTGGAAATCGCTCGCCTTATTGCCATTGTATATTTCTTAATTCGGTAAAAGAAGAAGAAAAGAAAAAAAAAATCAGCTAAATGCCGGAATACTCTCTCGCATATAGCTTGGAAACAATATTAAGGAAAGACGACGGGCTTAAGTCGTAATGAATGGAAATCCAATGAAACAGTGCAGGAAATGATGCTCTAAGCTCCATTTGGAAGCGTTATGGATTGCCATTTGCATGTTTATGCCTTCCTTTATGGCGTTTCGTGGTTTTCCCACTCAGACAATATGACGGAAAACAGATACAGTAGATTTTTAATTTTGTTTGATGTGGGTCACAGAGAAAGATATGGACTTGGTCGTATTCCGTAGGATGAAGCAATCCGTTATTTTTGTTGAAACGTAGACTGGATGAGGGAAATTACACGATAAACAATCTTTGCTGTGTTTTGAGGTTAAGTCGTAGCCAATCATTTTGAATAAACAAATTTCAGGCAACCTTCGAATGTCTTCTGGATATTGAGGATACATCATTCCTTTTATTTCTAGAATCAATTAAACCTGAAGAAGTTGCGATATCCTTTAAGGGTTTCAAAGGAACAAAAACAAAGGTCTGTCTACGCGATTATAAAAATGCTCGAAAACTGCAAAACTTGTTTTGACAATGGTATGCTCGGCTGAGTGTCGTATTCTATTGCCGAAAACAAATTTAGAATTCCAATTATAGTTGAAACATTTTAACGAATTGAGCAAATGTCATTGAAATTTCCTAAAAACACTTTTAAGTAACTTGATAAATTTTTTTTTTCGAAAAGTAATGCAGGTTTTTTCCAAGGGGTCATGCTTAGGCTTAGTTAAATATATTTCATTTATAATTACTTATTAAAGTAGGGGAAGGTCAGGTACTAACGGACACTTAAGCTTCTTCATTATTATAAAATATTTTTACAACTCAGTGGAACTAAATTATAATCCGTAGAAAATGTTATTGTTCTTTAAACACTCCTCTTAAAACACATTTGTCTAAGATAAAAAAAATTCAATTATTTATTTATACTTTTTATAGATATAACATTTTCAACACTTTTATGTGTGGAGGGTTGTATCGGACATGAAAAAAAATGTAAATGAAAATACTTACTTTTGGTTTTATAAACAACTTTTATTATAATGTAAAGTTATTTTTGAGAAATTTATAAAAGTGAAAATAGCAGATCTTAAAACTAAGTTAATATATGATTAGAAAGTAGTATAAGGGAGGAAATTTCTTAAAAAATTATCAGTCTGAAAATTTATCAAATTGTATTAAAATAAAGAAATTCTGTGTTTACTTTATATTGGTTAAAGGAATATCACATTCATAAATAAATTGTTTCCTTCAAAATCGGCGCAATATTTAAGAGTCCAACCTTCACATATCCTAAACTGAATTCAGTCTTTTTCAAAATTTTCACCACAACTGATGCAGTGAATCTCTTGGCCTCCTTCAGATGTATTTCCATTTTAACTTTCCTTTTCAACAAGTCTTTTTAAGATGTTCGAGCTCATTTTTAGTATTTGAGCTATATTTTTCTATTAATTAAATTTGTTCCTCAACCAACCCCACTTGACCATTCCTGAAACCTACTGCTCTCTGCAAGCTTGTATATTCAGCCCCCTTTAGTCGCACGTCATTGTATCTTTTCTTAAAATCATGATAGAAGTCTTTCCTAACCTTTTCTTTCGTTTTATTGCACTAGTGCTTTACTTTCAATTGTCAGCATATTGATAAACGAGTTTCAAAAACTCTGACATGGATATGAGATGGATATCTAAATTCTTAATATGATTGCATAACACCATCTCTTGTTCATCATTGAATGTTCTTGGAAAAATCTTAACAATTCTTAAACATGGTTTTATTTCCACCTATTTATCCTCTGTAAAATCTTTTAATTTGTTCTCCTAATGTGCATTTGGGGACAGAATATCTTTCACTGGTTTCTCTAACTGCCATTTCCTCCGTTCTAATTTTTTCTACAGATTCTTTTCATCCCACCTTTGATATAGTTTATCAATATTGTTCTGCAAAACAAAAAACTCTACGCGAAACTATAATTCTTATCAAACTTAAACTGTATCCGATACAATACGATCAACATGCAACAAAACATCAGTTATTACATATGTATTAGTAAGCTCTAAATACTATTTTTAAGAAAAACTAAATTTTTTCGCTACACATCAACAACACCGTCGCTTGACGAAATATGGCGGCATGTGAACGTAATTCCTTCGCCCGACATGATGGTGTCTTGACAGGTTTTGTCACCTGCACCAAATGTAAAATACTACACTTGTCCTATTTGAGCTGCTTTCCCGTACTACCCAACCTTGCTCTTTATTTTGACTGTCAAAACCCCTAGTGGAATTTAATTTTTAATAAAAAGTTTCATTAACTAAATTACATATATGAGTTATATACATCTATACAAATGTAAACATTCCTTGACGCAAAATTATCAGATGTCTATTATGGATTGGATTAGCTTAATAAACGTATCACTAGATGCAACACGAGGGCTATTGGCGACGGACCTCGCAATTATGAACCACGGTCAAATGAAGAGGGCAACACCTGAGTTTGCACCCCCTCTCTTAACTTCCATACTACGCCAACGGAAATTGTCTACAATGGTGACCCAAACAAATAACATTCTTTAAGTGATTTAAGACTTGTAAGAAGTAATTAATGATCAATTACTCAGAGTGATTAATTAACGCATGATTTTTCATCTGCATTAATTTTTATTCGAAAACTAATGAGACTAATCTAACAAGCTATTTTGTATCTGAAAGAAAATTTATTCAACATATTTTAAAGTATTGACTAAAAAAAAGTAAGAATATAAAAATATTTTAAAGCTTTAAGTACATCGTTCATTGAAGTAATTTATGTTTTATCATACAGTAAATTTATTTTAGTCTTAAAACAAAATACTTGGACAATTTATTAAGTAATTATAATTATTCATCTAAGAGTGAAGTGGTAATTGTTTCTGCAATTGAAATTAGCACCAGAGTCTTTCCTTATTAAAATTTATTTATATCTGCTATAAGGTGAGTTCCAAGTAGGACAAAACTAAAAGCTCACTGATTCTTTTTAAAGACAAAGTGTGTGTTTTGCGAGTGACGAACATCCCCAAACTATAACGGCGTCATCTCTAATGGAATGTCGCACACTTTTAAGCAGCCGGTATTTATTACCAATTGAATGAAGAAAAGAAGTTTCATGTGAATGGCTGTCAATTTTGACAAGCAGTTCGTTATGAAATAAAAGAATGTAGGTTGGGAGTAGTCTGCTCTGTAAAACTAACAATTCATTGACTTCTTTTAGAAATGACGAAATTTATCAATACGATACAAACTGCTTTCCTTTCACTCCGTTAAAATTTATAGAGTATCCATCTTCCATCTGACCATTCTTGGAAACACCTGGATGTCAAGTATAATGTCCGACTTTATTAGTGGAAACTAAGTTTGAAGATAAGTAAATAACTTGCAAAGATCACTCTGGACGTTTGTATGATTGAGAAGTAAAAGGTATTTTACAATGTGTTTAAAAGATTAAGGGTTAAACTAAACAAGGGGGGGATGATGATTGTGTGGTTGAGTTTCTAACGTCCCCTTAAGAAGCAAAAAAGAGGACTATCGGCGCCAGACCTCTCAATTTTGAACGTCTGGATGACACCTGAACTGGGTTCTTCCTCTTCAAAGTGATTTCTCACTACATTATTTAACAACAATTATCTATTAATTATACCTTTTTCAAAGTACTATGATAACAGATTAATAAATTTACAAGCCCCAAAATATATGTGTCACAGAAGTACATACTTTAATATGAAAGATATTGCTTGGATTACTATTTAGCAACTATTCATTAATTTATATTTTATCAATGTTCTATAATAATAGCTAAAAACTGACTTCTTTTAATTTATTTCTCGTTTTATTTTAACGCTAAACACATTTACGAGTACAAATAATTCCAAATGTACTTTAGGGAAAATGTCAAAAGCAATTGGTTAATAAGTTTAACAATGGGCTCATTTGTAGCATAATTAGAATAGAAAATTCAAAATCTATAAAAAACGACTCAATTTATCATTATTTACAATATATAATATAATTTGAATGATATATTGAATTGATGAACTGAAGATTGATTGATTGTTTATTTGTACTGCACCAGAAGCAACACAATAACTATTGGCAAGGAACCTCTTAATTTGAGCCACGATAAATAGATTAGAAGAAAAAGGGAGTTGGCACTCCATTCTGATAATATCCATATCATCCCTGTGTGAGGACTTTGAACACCGACAAATTTGGCATCCTTCAGCCGAAATACATTTTTGTCTTTTGAAAGGACGAGACCTGAATCCTAGATATTTTTGAATAAATTATCAAAATAATAAACAATGGACTCTCGTCAATCTTTTGATTTTATAGAAAACTAGCTTAAATACTCGTTCTCCTAACAATAATATAATGTCGGATCAAAGATAGACTATGCCGGAGGTCTTCAACCTAGATTCCGCGAATCCCTAAAGTTTCCTGGAACATTAAGATGGGTTACACAAAAGAATATTATTTGCCAAAATTTTAGTAAAATTTTAATTTTATAAAAGATTGAATTCTTAAAGGCAGTTTGCTTGTAAAAATAAATATAAGTAAATATTTATGGTTAAAATAAAATCTTCAATTTCGCAAAAGTCACGTGCTTCAAATACATTAATCGAGACGCATTAGGTCATATATTAGTCTCCATTATTTGGCTTAGATGAAGAATCGTCCATTTATTTGGCCACTTATTTCACTATTTTCATGGTATAAAGTACAATAGACGCAAATCTTAAAATTGAGATTTTAGGCAAATTGCATTTTGAGAGAAAGATTATATTTAATACTTTCCTAAATTGCATAATATTTTAATAGTCGGTAATAGTAATCCCGATAAAAATGTAAAAACTAGTTTGGTCCAACATTTATCAGATTTGCAAATAACATTTCCTGAATATTTCCTTGTTCAAAAACAAAAATTACCTTGGAACTAAAATTCTTCTCAAGACTGACATCTCCGAACTTCCAATAAAAGAAAGAACAGCAAATTGATATATCGATCGACACTCAATTAAAATTTAATTTTAGTCAAGTTGATATTATACATTTTTGGACTGACATATGGAAAAGAATATCTTAAAATTACCAAAAGAACTGTGGAATATCTAATCTCGTATATTTTACCCTGTGTGTGCGAAAAATATTTCTCTTTGTACGCTGCGATAGAAACAAAATACCGAAACAGATTGGATACTGAAGATGACATTAAGTTGTAGATTTCAACAATTATTCCAGACGTAAAAATACTTTGCAATCAAAAACCATCACAGCCAGTCATAAAAATGTTTTTGCTTTTCATTAATTTATTATGATTTAAAATATTGTTGCTTTTTTTATTATTCATAAAATATAATTTAGAAAACCAAGAAACAATACCCATTAGCTACCTCATTATTCATTATCTTATTAAGACGTTTCTATTGTGATAAAATAGAGATGCAATACTAATTTTGTACATATGAGTAGGATAAAGCGTTGAGGTCCTGTTTTTTCTTCTCTTTGATCAAGAGATTCCTTCAAGAAGATGGTAAGCTCAAAGGGTTCCCCAAGGTTTAAAAAGTTGAATATCCCTGGATTATGCGGTCATGAAAATAAACATAATATGCGCTTTATGCGTAGCGGAGTGATAACCTTCTTTAAGCCACAGTTTCCTAAGAAAGTGGAGTCGTTATATGGTGAACTCAGTATTACGGTGGATGACGTCATTAATCTTGTCTAGTCTTTCCAGGAAACCATTGCTTACTCGTTGATTTACGTTCCATTCGCATCCAACACTTTTTTGCCATGCGGTTTACATAGACAACGTTTCAGTGACGTCATCCATCGTAATACTGCGGCTGCTAGTTAACGGCTTTGTTTTCCTAGGACTTAGAGGAGGGCAAAATACAAAAAAAAAAAAAAAAAAAAAAAGCCAAAATCACACTCATTGAGGATGTAATTAAAAAATTATACTAGATCCCAAATTGATATCTCCCCCAGCTCGTTGCTTAAGCCATAAAGATATCCCCAATGTAATTTGGATGGCTTGATCAGGGATATGGCTTTGCATAAAGGCCAAACAGACTTTCAAATTTATATATTTGGCTTGATCTGGAACAGAAATTAATATGGTTTCGTAATTTTTTTAGCCGATTTAAAATATCAAATTGCTTTATAAAAACTCGTTAAACTATATATATAAGCGAAATGTAATTAAAATTTTAAAAAAAAGCGATAAAAAAATTGAAAAGTGATCTGGTACGCCTAAGTGATCTAGTGATCTACCTAAAACAATAGTCCATTGGGTGGCTGATTATTAAAATGGATATATCAGCTACATGTAATTGAAATTAAAGCAAACGATAAATTATTAAATTAAATATATTTAAGCTAAATGTAATTGAAATTGAAGCAAACGATAAATTATTAAACAGAATATATTTAAGCTAAGTGTAATTAAAATTGATACAAACGATATAAAGTTGAAAGGGACCTGTTACAGCAAAAGTGATTTAATACGCCAAAAGTGATCAAAACAATAGCCCCTTTGGATGGCTTAAAAAAAGCGGGGATATACTTAAGGCTTCTTGCTCACATCAGCAAAGCATTCTAAAAAAATTGGAGTAATGCGATTAAGGTGCGAATTTATATAAAGATCAGACTTACATACGAGGGTAAGGCAAAAAACGCTTTTATTTGAAGACAGATGGCATCATTAAGGTATTTTGTGGTTGCCAATGGGTGCTGCAGCTATTGAAAGAAGCCGAAACAAATTTGACATTGATTCATAGTTAGTTTTGATTTGGTAGTCATTTGTTGCAAAATCAAAATTTGGTTGCTGCCACGTCGAGTTGTTGATGTCATTTTGTGTCGAGTTGTCATCGTTGGTAAAACTTGGATTCATCATTATGCAGCGGAAATTAAGCAAAAACCAAAACATTCGGTTGATTCAGGGGAATATTTTCCAAAAGAGGCGAAGATGGTCTGATTGGCCGGAAAAGTTAAGACGAAGAACTTTTGAGGAGCCAAGACTCAGTTACCAGAATGCATGATCACGAATACGAGCGATTGAGACTTAAAAATAGTTGTCTAGTGAGTCATTATGCTTACTAAAAACAAACCATTTTATATGCTTTGAGCACCTTCTCTTGGAATTTTTAAAGACTTATTGAACGATCCTCGTACATTCAAATTTATACATCAGATAGATGATTTTAAAGTATTGTGGTGTTTTATTGCAAAACTTGAATCGAAACGGCTAATTTGAAAGAGAGAAAAAAATTCTTTTGAAAAAATGAATAAAAAAAGAAAATGGGAAGCCATTGGAAAAGCATTGAATGCCACGATAGAAAAAAAAAAGCACTAGATTGTTGATAATCCGATTTGAATAGATAAGTTGCAAATTTGATTGTTTATGAACGTCACACTGACAATATATATGAGCGCTATTAGTGACTGGCTTCGTAATTGTGAACCTCGGTCTAGTGACGAGGACAAAACTTAAACTGGCACCTCCCTCTGCAAGCTTCCACACCACGACCCAGGACGGTTTGGGATTTCGACCCGATTTATCGTGCATCAGCACATCAAGACTCCAACTCACTACTCGACGAAAACAACGCAGTGACTATGACCACAAAACTACCTCGGCTACCTTTTGCTAATGGAAGGTAACTTTGCTAAAAGTATTTTTTCCCCACAAATTGAACTTTTTTGTGTTCCTACAATTAGAAATAATCCCTGTCTACTGAATAAAATTTATATGTATGTAATTCTTTTCAATACATATTGAAAGAGTTTTTCTTGAAAATGTCTGCAGAATATGGAACAGATTAAAAAATGTTTTATACATGCAAGAACTAGAATGTGGAAGGGTTTGTACGTCAATTCCAAGTAAATCTTAATACCCTTAACTTAGAGCCACGTGAGGCTAGTCTGCAGTTTTAGTACCTCCGCTGGGGGAATTTTTCTCTCTGCTCCCTTTTTCTCCGTGTTTTGAATTTGAAAGAAGAATTAAAGAAGGAATTAATTCGTGCTGTGCTTGATTTTTTTTGTGTGAAGAGTATCTGTATTGAGACGAGTGTTTATTTTTCTTACAATCCTGCGTCAATTTTGTTACTATTCCCTACTTACAGTCTGTTCATTTTTTTTACCGTATGGATCAATGGCTAAAAACTAATATGTGCAAACGTAGAACTTGACCGAAACACGAAATAAAGAACCTTTTACATCACTCGACATTGATAGGACCAACAATACGGCACAACAATAAAAAAAAGCAGCACCAGAGCATGCATTTAACCAAACAGCAATTTCTGCTTATTCCTTTGAGGTAACCATAAGCAAGAAAAGAAAGTACTTAAACAGCTTCATTAATAACATGTTTTCCTGTATAGAAGAAGAGGACTGTCCTATATACCTCTTTGTGTTGAATATGGAGAAGTTTTAACAGAGCAGGTGTCAAAGTGTGTGTTTTTTTCCGAAGAGGGGGAGCGATTTTCCTCTAGAAGGAGTAGTGGGGCAAAAAAGGTTGGGAACCCATGTGTTATACTGTAACCATTCTACGCTAAAAAAAAGTTAAAGTTTAATAAACCCTTCAAAAAGAAATTAGATCAAGGTTAAAGTGAATCGAAACTCTAATTAACTACCTAATGAAATTCAGCTCTACCTCTAAATTGTCACGGTTGTTGCAAGCCTTTACTGAATTTACTTTGATTTGAAATTTTACCTTTGCTCTTTAATTACGATATTTACGCTCTGAAGAACGTCCATCTAAAACAGTTCATATAAAGGGAGAACCAGTATAACAGAAAAATATTATTTTTCACGACACATTTTTCCCAGGTTTTTTTTTTTTTTTTTTTTTTTGTGCTGACACCATGCATATTAATATTCACAGAATGACTCTAAACAGAAACATGCTGCATTACCATAACAAATAAAACGTTTTTATTACAGCACTAATCAAATTACATATTAGAAGATCACGTATCATACAGAAATAAGCTTAGTGAAAACCTCATACTTATTTCCCCCCCCCCCTTTTGCATATCAAATAAATTACGTTTCAAAAACTAGTCTACAAATTGTGGAAGAATGCAATTTTGTCTGTAATTACGCTCTTGTTCACTTGTAGTTTCGCATTACATATTCATTTGTAAACCAATTTTCCTGTCAGAGAAACTTTATTGAGAATAATTGCTACAATTAAATATCCATTATGTTCCTACGAATGATATAAAACATACTCATTTTCTTTGTATTATTTAATATGTTTTCATACCTAATATTGGTTTTGACGCCTTGCGACATGTATTCGCTTAGATTTTGGTGTCGGCATGGCAAAAATGCAAAAATAAAAGAAAAAAGGAATTTGCATAAAAAATAAATAGTTTTGCTTGTGTTTGTTGTTTAATTCATTTCTGATTTACTATGAAAATAATCTAAAAAATTATCCACTGGGTTTTAGTTATAAATCATAACATTTGAACAGTATTAACGTTTCACAGAGGATAAATTTTACAGTGAAAAACCAATTTTATGTAAATTAAAAATTACAGTAAATTAAAAAAAAAACTGAAATCAGATTTTTAATGTAAACGTTACAACGGGGTGGTTCAAAAAGAATTTGGTTATTACAAATGGTTATAACTATTTAATTGAAAAGAGAATATGGATAAGAATTACACAGAATGTAAGAGGAAGCTCAAAATTTTGTTTACAATTTTTATAAATGCTCCATGTGACTCTTATTGGAAACACGGACGGCATCTAATCGATTGTCCATTTCACGCTATACATTGTGCAGCATATCTGAATTTACCAGTGCGAGCGTATTAGAAATGCGCATTGTGAGCTCTGGAATTGTTTTTGGCAAAAGAAGCACAAACACAAGTTTTTCCACATGACTCCCCGGGAAAAAAAATCACAGGGTGTCAAGTGCGGAGATCTAGCTGGCAAAGAGTAGAACATATCGTCGGCTTCTCCACTTCGTCCGATCCAACGCGATGGCAGATTGTATGAAAATGTGAAAACCTCCATTCCTCACTGTGGATGGGCTTCATCTTGCTAAGAGAGGCAATCCGTGGATTCCGTATTTAGCTGTGGTATCAAGCGGGCACGTCAGGATAAATATTAGCTGTAATACTTCGCTCAATGAAGAAAAGATGGTCGTTCAATTTATGTGCGGACATTGCACAGAACACTTTAGTTTTTGGTGAGTCACGCTGATGTTCAATTACCCTGAAAGACTTCTCTGTACCCTATATTCCATTGTTGTGCCGTTCAACTTTACCATTTACGTGGAAGGCTACTTCATTAATAAAATGAGAAGTTCAACAAATGATTCATCTTTCGTGGCTTCCAGCATTGACGTAGCATAATTCATACATTTGAACGTAGTTTTCCAGTTTCAATTCCTCCACAAGTTGAATTACGTACGGTTTCATTTTTAGCCTCTTTCTCACACATTACAGTCTCTTTCTGAGAACACGCCAAATCGTTGTTAGTGATGCCCCTACTGGCGTCGTTGATACCTGAGGCGAATTCTGTCAACGTTTTCCGCTTATACGCGTGACCGTCCAGTACTTTTTGCTTTGCACAAACATCCTTTTTGTTCAAACATCTTATGCGATGTGCATATATCGTTTGCCTTTAGAGATGCTTGACTGTACCACTGACGATATCTTCTCTGCACTATGATGACAGGACGCCTTGAAAGGGGGTCCAGCTTCGGGCCAGCCACTCGACCTGGATATTAGCTAGAAGAAACTGTCGTGGCCCAAAGGCTACAGAAATCGAAATCGGTACCACCTGTTTGGACTTCTAAGGCTCAAGCATGCTTTGATGTAACATTTTATTATCGAAGAATTTTTGAAAACTGGTGTACTTGTAACGATTTCCTATTGCCCGCCTCGTCGTATCTCCTGCAATTGCTCCGATAACGTTGGGTCCTAATCCCACCGAATCCGCTAAATACACCAAAATACTCTCGCGCACATCACACTAATAATCTTCTTATCACCATAACTTTAATTATTCACATCTCCTATTTTTCCGTGGCCCCTCCCTTTCCTTCTACCTACACTTCAATTTATATAAAAAAATTTGCTTTGCATAAACGAAAGTTGATTTGTTTGAATCAAGGAACGTCCTGGAAAAGTCCACGAGTACAGTTGAAAGGACCCGCCTCATACTCAACTTATTTAGATCGTATTTATAAACGTAACACTTTTAATTATTATTTACGCAATTTATATCAGCCAAATATTGTCGCAAATTTATAAGACAGTATAAGTCGTAGAATTTTAATTTATAATTTCATGCTCTAGTTAGCTTAAAATAGTATAATTAAAATATATTCTACTATTCCCACAATTGTAAAGTCAAAATATAGATTTGATAAGTATTTTTCTACCTGAAAAAATCCAAAAAATTGCATAAGCATTTATCAATAACTAAAAACAGAAATTGTTAAAATTGGACAATTTTTCAGTCATTTGTGTATTGTATTAGTTGTAACTTAATACTTTCAATGTTCTCTCTCTCTCTCTCCCTCTCCTCTCTTCTTCCTTTTAATTACTTTCATATAATTAGTACTTTTCAATGTTTTTCCCTTTTATTTATTTTACAAGAATTTTTCATTGTTTCTTTTTTTTTTTTAATTACATTCATTTTATTCGAAATTATTATTATTATAATCATTTTGCCATTCATAATTTCACGAAATGAATTCAGAATAAACTGCATGCTTATTTTGCAATTTATTTTAAGATTTGATAATAAGAAGAATTTTGAAACCTTTTCTGAGATATTTAAATATTAATGTAGTTAAACCAGAATAGTTCAAAGCTGAGGATACCAGAAAAAATTCGCATTATAACTCCCCCAATATGAAAGATTTAACATACAGGTTTTATTTTACAAAATGCATGTATATTATACATAGTTTTTTTTTTGTATGATTAAATCAAATATTTTTATTATGCACTATGACAAGGAATAAGGTTTTTTTAAAATGAAAAAATAGCGTATTTTTTAATGCAATGTATGAATCTTTGCAAGGGATTCCAACCCGCCAAACAATGAAAGAACGGAATGTTTTACATAAGACTGACCTTCAACAAAAAACCGTTGAAGCCCATGTGAATTCCTACTCTCTCCGTCTTCCTCACCTCAGTTGTCCTCCGTCACTTGAGCACTGATAACACCGTCAATTAATTTGCTGCGCATGCGATGGGCTATCACAAAGTTCAATTATTACTATGAAATAACTTAGATACCGGGATAAAATTCATTCTGCATATTAATTGATCCATATGTACATAATGATGTAAATTACAGCTGTTCACGTTGATTTGTTTAGTTCCTGGAAGCTGTAGATGAAGTAACCCGTAATGTGGAGAAGTTTTTGATCAATCGGCTGAGTTCTACAATGACGGCATTCGATAGGTCAAGAAACGCTGGGAAACATGAATAACTCTGTAATGTTGCGTTATTCTTGATTCTCTCTTCACACTTTTTGGTTATTGGAATTTCATGAAATTACAGTTTCTTCCCAACCCAAATAAAGCATGATAAAAATAAATCAGATGTTGATAAGAAATGTAGTGAATAGAATTACATATAGTGCTATGTAATTGAAATAGATTTGAAAGAAATAAGAAGGGGGAGTAGAGGTCCGAGCATGGTACAGTACGAGCTGATATATTATTGTGGATTGAATTGAATCTTCTAATTAATCGTTTATGTTGGAAGTGAATCTACTATAGTCTAGAAGTGCTTGAGTAGTATATATTGTTGGAATCTGGACTAAAACCTAAATTATGGAGTTTTAAATTAATCAACGCTTCAAATCTTTTATGCATCAAAAGTTGTAAAATAATTTTATTTCTGTTATTTATACAACTCACAATCAGTTTTTCATTTTTGTTTACATGTTTGATCCTAGCAAAAATTCAAAATAAGTAAAAATTTATAAAAGAATTTGTGCTGCCATCCAGTGGACGGGATTTGAACCCGCATTCTTCATAATCATTTTATGACGCATCGCCATTCTGCCACCACTGGTTATTGACTGGCTTATGATATGTGATTAGAACCTGAAACCCTCTGATTTGATATCCAAGACAATAACCATGTACCATACCCAGCCAATGCTAGCGATATAAAACAAGATAATATATTAAACAAAAAATTATTTCAATATTTAACACATTTTCAAATTTGAGTTCCCTGGGTCTTGTGTTTTTCTTTGCCTAAAATAAGACTGAAATGAAACAAATGTAACAGACTGTTTTCAGAAAACTTTCAAAAAATGGTATCTTGTTTAAAGAATTATTTTGTTATTTAAAATAGTATTTTATTTAAGAAGATTTTTTAATTCAAATTCATTTTAATCTGTATCAAATTTTTGAAATGGTAATTGATGTTATTACAAGTTTTTACAGCTTGATTTTTGCTTATAAAAGATTTATGCGCTTAATATTATTTTGTGTATGTAAAATATGACTGACAAGAGACAAATAAGAGTGACAAGTTGATAAGAAAAAAAGTTTTTATTTTATTAATATATATATATATAAATGAAATACATTATATATACAATTAATCAAATTCAAAGAATAATATATACACATAGGATCATGCACTATAAAATGTATTAATATTTTTTTCTAATAGAAACATTACCATAAGCTAAACATTCGATTTCATCACATAAATACATTTTGTCATAAAAACTACAAAGACTTGTTTTATTTTGTTGTATAGTAGATACAGTATGATTTTTAGAAATTATGCTTGATTGTTCAATTTTTATCAAATGATCATTTTTTAACACATTTAAATACATTTCATGTTTCAAAAGATTTTGAACCACAGATTTTTTAGTTCCTTTTGCTGTTTTCTTGTTTTTTTTTTTCCAAAAGTATAAGAATACATCTTAGGGCGTAATGCACAAAACTCTTTGATGGGAACACCTTTTGTTTCATCCTTTAAATATCCTAATAATGACTGATGTTTTGAGGAATGATATTTATGAGATGCATCATAATTGGAAAAGTCCATTAAATTCTTAATTTTTTTTTACTAAGTCGTTATAAAAATCATCAGTCAGAACTTCCAGGCAGAGCGAATCTGTGTCTGTGTAAATTAAATTAATTCTTTCTTTGTAAACAGGTTTAAAAATATCATAATATAATTGAAACATATACAACTTACTTAACTCCAGAATTGTAAAACCTACATATATAGCTTGATTCAAATAAAGAATAGATTTTAACAGCTTAAATAATGCACAATGCTCGTTTATCACTGAAAAGCTTTCTAAGTTACAAATTGCTAAATATTTTTTGCATTGTTTTTTACTAAGAGCTGCTTTTATATTAGTATGTTTTCTGATGTTCATGCAAGTGCGTCCAAAAAATACGTTGTTCATTAGTTTAAAAAAATCTTTATCAAAATTATTTGCCGCTTTTTGTCTTTTATCATTATTAAACATTATGTATGATTTTAACCAGTTAGACTGCTTAAATTTAATTATCTTATGAATTTTTTTAAGTTTTAAACCGTGTTTAATGTAAAATTGTCAGTTTAAATAATGTACTACATAATTTTTTTTTTCTCATTAAAAGTATTTAGAAGTTTCTTATTTTTTTTCATTGATTTTTATATTTCATTTTTCACAAATTTCCTTTTGATAAGGGGAAAGCATATCAAACGTAATTGTTTCATGATGAGGAGCCATAGGAAAACTATTATGTTCTGAATGAAGCTCGGGTGGATAATAAAGGTCTACTTCCAATATATACCCAACATTTGAATCTGAGCGTACAGACATTAAATCGAATTCTTGAATTTCATTTTGATCCAAAAATCGAAATTCTGACTCTGGTAAGTTGTAAAATGCCATGGCAGTTCCGTAAAGATTGTTAACATCTAATGATATTAAGTATTTAGATAGTAACATTTCATTAAAGTTCTCTAAATATTTATTGTTTGCTTTTGAAAAGCGCTTTGAAACTAGACATATTCATCCACGAATTCCTGATTCTAACATTAAATACATATCGATATCTGATAATAACTCTAAGGTAACATTTGTTGTCTTAATTCCAGCACTCCATGTTAAACTAGGAGTTGTATAGAAACGGACAGGATCTAACTCAAAGTAATTCATACTTAATGCACGAAAATTTTCAAAAACTTCTGCGAGCAAAACAACATCTGTATCTAAATATAATCTTAAATAGTCTTTAAGACTTTGGCATTTAAACTTATTGTATATAAATTTTGCAAATCTATATTCTTCATCTGATATACTTTCATTTGTTATATTATTGAAAAATACAGATTTAGAAGGAAGTTTTTTCTCTTCTAATTTGATAAAGGAATCAAAATAACTGTATGGAAATACACCTTTACGTAATAAATGTTTTCTGTGGGTATAAGAACTGAAAAAAGAATTAAATATAGAAAACTTATGATTACTTTGTTTTAGATTTTCAATTAGTGTACTCAGTTTGGATGGAAGAAATAAGAAACTATCAAGGAATACTAAATTATCAATACTAAATGACATACAC
>BMAW01126836.1:0-22249 GCA_019974015.1 Nephila pilipes | reverse complement strand
CTTTAAAGGAATGAAAATAAAGGTAAGAAATATGGTAGTTTATATGAATAAGATCACAAGTAACTTCAATAAGACTTTATGAAACAATTATGTCCAATTTTTTAAAAAAGAACTTGTTTCTTATATAGTATTTGGAGGTAACTATGAGTATGCTACTTTTATAATTTGTCTGAATTTTTTATGGTAGTTAATACTCGATTGTGCTGAAATTAATGTATTCCTAGCCATAACATGGATATGTCATTACCCCACTTGTTAAAATTGCTCGAGAATCCTCATTTCCATCAATCCAGAATAACATTTTCGGATTGGTGGAAATGAAGTTATCTCTAAATGAGGCTGCTAGACGCTTTAATGTTTCATAAAATATGGTCCAAAGATCCTGGGTTCAATTTGAATCCGAAACTTTAGTATAAAGAATACTTTTTTCAGACTACCCAATGGTCAAAAAACATGACAAAAATCGCGTTTTTCTTCTATGTGAACAAAGAAGAACATAACTATGCTTCAGGTCATTCCTGAACATTGTGCAACAAAAATGACGACAATATCTGTTACTATTGTGCGCAGACGTTTTCACAATCAAGAACTATGTTTAATGACCCAGTGCCAGTGCACTTAATCGATGATACAAAAGAGTCCTTTTACTTAAAGCAACAGAGCACGTTACCAGAACAAGAACACAAAAAAAGTTTTTTATGTGTCTTCACAGATGTATAGTTTTGTTTTAGAAATTGATACAGGTCGTATGTTGATTTGCACACAGCAAGACTGGGTACTACCAATGCAATATTGTTTAGTCAAACAATTATAAAGCAGGTGGAAACATAGCTTGGGTTCGACTTTGTATGCGTAAACTCTATACTCCTTAGAAGAACTCTTGGCTGTTGTGAAATATCACGACGAGATTCTTGTTCCATATGTCACAACACATGTCGTTGCTATTAGGGAGGAATTCACCCTAATAGAGGATAACGATCGGCCTTATTAAGTTAGGTTTTTTGACGAATATTTTGAGGATAAATGTTTGGAACAAATGGAATAGTCTATTCCAACGCTGAACCTTAATTCGATAGATCGTCTTTGGGAATATCTCGTCAGACATCTGTCTGCCTTAAATCCGCCCCTGAGGGCCATTATATGAACTGGATAACAAGGATTGCTCTATGTTTGGGACCTAGCTTCTCATTCCTGTATCCGAGAATTTAATTTACGGCATGGAAAATTGATGTCACTAATATATTTGAAATGGAGGCCGGTACATTTCACATTAAAACCAATTTCTATTGAAAAAACTGCGATTTTTATATATATTTTTATCAAACAGCTTACTTTTTTAAAAAAATATATAATTCTTCATTTATAAATCATAATTGTTAAGATTATCAAAATTATTCAAAACTTTACATTTTTATGTTTATATGTGTTTTGTTTAAGAATAAGACAAAAGCCTAATTGTATTATACTTTCACTTTAATTCCTGATGTATCGTCATCCTCATCCTCTTCTTAAAAAATTAGAAGCTTTGAATTTGAGATAACTTTAAACTTTAAGTTATGATGAAATTGATGTAGAAAAAAAGCATTTTTTTTTCTGTAATTTTGATTATAAGCCTTAATATCCTTTCATATTAAGGCTTACGATCAAAATATATTTTAATCATATATCAGCCTTATATATTAAAAGAATTCCTTTGAAGATTATTAAAATCTAGTTAACAACACTAAAAAGACCACATAACTATTTGTCTGTTTTAATGGGTGAAAAAGAAAGCTCATATTGAAGAGATAATTTATGGAGAACCTGGCCTGGAGCGAGAGGATTAAGTGAGAGGATTGAAGGATCGTGTGGTAAGTGCTCGGGCATCTCACAGTAACTCGTACCATGATACAAGCAGATGTAGGGCTGTCAGTTGTTCCACAAACTATTTCCAGACGCCTTTTGGAAAAATTGCAATTCACGCGTCCTATTCATGTACTGCCTTCAACACCGAAACATTAGCGACTAAGTCTGCGGAGGTGGCAAGTCAAAACAATGCAAAATGTCACAGATTGGCAAACCTTGGTGAAAATGATTAGTTCCGTTTCATTTTGGGGACAGCTGAAAACCATTTATGGGCATGAAGACACCCTGGTGGACGATACAATTCCACCTACAATGGCGCGCGACAAACGGCCCGTAAACAGGAGTAATGATCTTGGAGGCCATAGCCTATGAGAGTCGGTCCACTCTAAATGTAGTACATGAAACCGTAACGGCTAGCGTTATGTTGATGGCAATCTTTGATCAAATGTGGGAACTCCCCTAAATGGTCTTCTAGGACAATTTTTCAAAAAGACATTGCTCTTTCATATACAGCTCCAGTAGTTCAATAGTTCCTAACTCATGTTCAGACTTTTCCATGGCCGGTCCATTCACCGGATTTGTCTCCTATGCAGCATTTGTGGGACCAGCTGAAACT
Organism: Nephila pilipes; assembly: GCA_019974015.1. Lineage (NCBI taxonomy): Eukaryota > Metazoa > Arthropoda > Arachnida > Araneae > Nephilidae > Nephila > Nephila pilipes. The sequence goes on along the minus strand of BMAW01126836.1, from coordinate 19,788 downwards.
CCAGATGCCTTCGTGTCACTCTGTACATTATTTGGAGGTTTATGCTCAATATTTATGGGCCGATCTGCCTCAGTACAACATTCAAGGTCTAATAAATTCAATGCTGGACTGGTTGCGGTATCTACTGCAGAAGGAGATTATCCGACGTACTATTAAAGTTGCACCATATTTTTCTAATTGTATATACATGTTTTTTATTTTATTGTCTTGATCGTGGGATCAAGTGAATTTCTTATCTGTATCATTATGCGTATTAAATTTCATTTCAATCCGTAGCTCCCTTCTTGGTGCGCTATTTTTAATGCTCTTGAGTGTTTATCGGTTAAATAAGGTTTCAGTTTTGATGCAAATTTTTCTTCTTCAATTCACTCACTTTCTAAAGGGAAATTTTATTTTAAAAACAAAAGTTTTTTATGAATGAGCAAACTTTTTAAAATATTACAGCTAATAGTTATCAAGTTTTTTTTCCCCCAATAACATGCTTCTTGTCGAAATTTTCTAGAAGAACGAATGTGTGCTTTTTAAGGAGTACTACCTGTTTTTACTACCTGTAGAAAGTATCTCCTCTTCAGAACTATTGAATTAATTTAAATATAAAGGGAGCTGCCTAAGTAATTAGTAAAATTTTATAAAGTTTAAATTTGTTGAAAGGTGATAGCTTTGCTGTGAGTACCAGCTGGAAAGACCACACCAGAAGTGTGTTGAAACTTTGTTTCTATTTTGCTAAAAAATAAGTAAAAATTACATCAAATTTAACTATATTAGAGAGAAATCTATTTGTTTAACAAATTACAGGAAATATATACTTTTCGATCGTTCAATGATACAAAAGAACAGGCAAAAAATTATGACTTAGAAAAGAAAGAAAAGTTTTGAATAAAATTAAGATACTAATTACAAGACCTCTCATCTGTCATAAAACAATATTGCTATTCTTTAAGCCGTAAATTTTCTGAGGTATAAGGTACATAGTAATTAAATTTGTTTGAATTCCTTTACACGAAAATATGCTTAACTAATATCTAGTTAATTCAATAGTTAATATGTTGTATTCCCATGACATTAATTAGTACACTGCAATCCCATATGGTATAAATTTGATGTACTACATTAACATAGTACATAAATTATTGTTATATATACTTTCTACAATTCCGATAATAAGAATACATGTAAAAATAATTTATTTTTCATTGTATGCACTGCTTTAATGTAATTTTAATGTTTTAGACTTAGATGTAAGGCTTGTACAATGGTCAATAAAAATCAAATTCATAAGAATTCTAAATTCATTATTTATAAAATCTTTAATTGTATGAGAATTTGCCTTTCAAACTGCAAAATTTGCAATTATAAATATATTGTTCAAACTATTATAAAAATATTCTTTGAAATAAATTAATATTAGAATTAACTGACAAATGTTTGACACAAACTATTTTAAGATTTTACAAGAAAGTAATAAAATTGAAATTAAGCAATAACAATAGGGTTTGCATTGAATAAGGGAGTATGATCAATATTGTTCCTTATATTAAAAATAGGTTGTAATGTGAAAGCTACTATATTGAATATTATGAGATATTATGCTCACATGAATTAAATGTTATCATTTTAATTAAAACAAGTTATTAAGTATTAAACAAATTGATTACAAATATTTTTATTATAAAAATGATAGTAAAAATTTCAACCAGAAAATAATGGTATTCTTAAAAGAAATGATAGCGGTAGAAAAGTTAGGAAAAAATTAGGAATTTAGAAGAAATTAAAAAAAATATTCTTCAATTTAATGATAATTTGAGAAAATTTTATTAACAGATGTATTAAGTATTTCTTATTTTGAATTCATAAAGGAGAAATTTATTTAGTCACACTATTTATTACATGAAAATAAACTTGAAACTGTGTATTCATTTAACTACGAACTATAATTAACAATTTGTTTCATAAATAGTATATGAAATATTATAATTTAGAGATGTAAAAGATAGAATATTGTACTATAAAGTTTATATATAAATTTTTTGATAATATTAATTTCAATAATAAATATGAAAAACAGCCCCTATTAAAAATTGAAAGAAATACTTTTAAATACAATAAAAAGGGGTCGTATTATTTTTAATTATAATAATAACTGAGATTTAAAAAAGAATGATATAAAGATGTGTAATGGTTACAAAGATTATAATCTATGAGGAGTATTATCGAGTGATTATAAATAATATGGATATTGTTCAGGATAAAAATAAAGAAATACTATGAATCATGAGACTAATTTCCGGCCTTAAATTTTGAAAAATAATTTTTAAGTTAAGAAGCAAATTATCTTAGATATTGATAATGTTATAGCTAAATTAGTAATTAACTATTGTCTTCCATTAGAAGCCTTAAAAAAGTTTAAAGACTATTAATTATGATATTAAAAGATTAGTCTGTAGAAAGATAGATATTAATAATAATTAAGATATTTATTTGAAGGATTTAAATAAAGCTATTAAGAATCTCCAGGAAGGATTTATTTTAAGTTTTGCACACAAAGTATCTAACAATTATGCTATTTTAAGTAAAATTAAACTAATAAGCATCTTGAGGATAATAACTCTTTTAGAGTAGAGAGCAATAGTCAAAATGGAAATTCTAATTGAATTATAGGGTTTTATATGAAGATTGGAGTTAATAATGTGGAATTACCTCCTCTTTATTAACATAAAAATATTTTTTTACTGAAATTCTATTAAAAACTACAGCTAATGGTCTGAGTACATGCATTACTACTAAATATAAATACATATACATATATATATATATATATATATATATATATATATATATATATATATATACATATATATATATATGTACAAAATTATAGAAATGTATCAGAGTATCGTCTCTAATAAAAATATTGTACACATATACTGAAATATATTAACATAATAAACAGATTTATGTTATTTATGGCAATGAATTTAAAAATCTTTTTAATTCTATTAATATAGTAGTTCTAATTACAGTTTTAATAGAGATTTATGAGAAACTGGATATTAATAAGGTTATTGCGTTTGAAAAAATTAATTATTTGAAACATATTTTTTAATAATAAGGTATATAAATAGATAAAAGATATGCCACAATGTGGCCTGCTAGTAATTTCTTAGCCAATGTTTATTTACATTTTTACGAAGATGATTAGTTTGATTTTTACGAAGATGATTAGTTTGATTCTTACGAAGATGATTAGTTTCAGATTTTTAAAATAAATAGAAGAAAATTAACTTTTTCATTGTATAATAAAAACGATTGGTTTTTCTTCGTGATACAAAAAATTCTTTTATGTGGGATTTCATAGAGCCTGAATGCTTATAGGAACATAATTTATAATTATATTTTACATAATATTAGGCATGACTCAAATAAAGGATATTTACATTAATTTGAGTAAGTTTAAAAAATTGTCTGAAAGAAGAATTGCCTTTTGAACTTTATTTTGAATTTTTTTAAAGCATAATAATAATAATAACAATAATTTTTTTTCAGTTTATAGATTTGTTTTTTTTTTCTTCCTATTTTGTTTTAAAGTCCTTTTAATTTTTCTGTAATAGTAGATTTTCTTCTGATAGAGGGCATTGTTGCATTTCCGGCTTAAGCTTAAGTGGGAGATTCGCCCTCGGGTAAAAGTTGTTACTAGGAATGCCGTCTCATTAAGTTTTGTAATCTTTTTCTTTTTTTTTTTTTTTTTTGGTTGATTTATTTTTTAGATGGTTCTTTTTCTAATTTTATTAGGTAAAGATTCAATATATCTCTTTGTCTATTTATATATTTTGCGTAATATCTTCTTTTGTAAACCTTTTTTGCAACTTGTCTTTTTTTTTTTTTTTTTTTTGAATTTATGGAAGTTCCATTTTCGTTTTTAACGTTTTTCTTTCGGGATTACAGGGTGCCTATTAAACATATTAAACTTCAGGTCTAAGTGTAAAATTCTTGCTACACTCCTGAAAAGGTAAGACATCTGCGACTTAAAGATATGACGGCGCTAGTTGGACGCCCAGTTCATGATATCCAACTAGTGCCGGAACAGTAGTAGTGTGAAACCGGGGAGTTATTTCCTCCACACTTTGTATGAAGTTACAGATTTTCGGAAAATTTCGCTTAGAAAAGGATGTAACAAGCAAGATATGAATTCATGTTGATCTATGGTAATTGTCCATGATGTATCTTTTTTTTTTCAAAATAGTTTAGAAACATTTATAGTTATAATTGTTTCTGATGCTTCCAGGTAGATAAAGATGGGTCTTCTTTGACATAAATATTTCTATCGTTCAATTTCATTAGATGAAAAATAGATATATTATTTCAATGCTAAAAGTAAAAGAATTGATTTGATTAATTCAATCTCCGATTGATATATTTTCCCTAAAATATATTTTATAAAGAAGAACTTCTTTAGCTTTAGTCTGATTCAAATATAATGGAAAGGAAAATGTTATTTTCAGCAATACTATTAAAGGATAATAGAGTAGTGAAAAAGTTTAAGGTTCTGCTTACAATCAGGAAAATTCCATCTGAAATTAAAGAGTATTGAAAACCATTCTTCAAGAAAAAATTTTATGTAATAAAAATCTTTTATAAAAAAAAGTTTCTGCACATTGTTACAATTTAAAATAGTTTGCCTGAAAAAAGAAGTTACTCATTAAAAAAAACTAAAATGCAGATTTTTTTTATACATGCAGTGCTATTGTTATACATTAAATTTACTTTAATGTTTCCAAAGGAGGTTCTTGAGTACTTTGAAATTGCCAACACCATTGAGAAACTCAAATATTAACTATTGCATTACGAAGTCTTGTATACCCTCACACACTATATCGTATTCTTATACGTATTTTTCCATTTAGCAAATTATATGAAATCTGCAAGAATCGTAAATACGAGTAATTATCATTTATATATATATATATAAAAAAAAAAAAAAAAAAAGGAAATTACAACATAAATGTATAATTTTCTTGATTTTTTGTTTCCTGGTTGAGATTTCATGAAATAAATCTTAAAAGTTAAGGTAATTTATAATAATTTCATTTATTTAATTCAGAATTAGAAAGTCTCAAATTTTCCAAAGCTACAACTTTATTCACTGGGTAAGTCATAAAAAATTATTAAATTTTTTATTAATTTTTATTCAAATATATTTTTGGGAGTTCATTTTCTCTTTGAAAAAATAAATTTTTTGCAAAATAAGTTATTCAAAAAATTAGAACTAATGAGGTATAATTACCAATAATCTCAAAACACTTAAAAATACACAGAAACAAAGTTTTAAGAAAACTGAATTTATACGACATGTTTATTGATTATTTCAACTCTTAGAATCATAAACACAACAATATATGTTGATATTCGCTGCTTAAAAAAATCCGCGTTTCAATGGAAAGTCTTAAAATGAAAGCATCAATCCCTTCCCTATTAATTCTGAGTTTGTGCATTTCGGATATTTTCTTCATTTACATACCAAAAACAAACTTTAAAAATAAGAAATACCTAAATGGTTTCAATATCATGTGATAAAAAAATGAATGTAAATTTAGATCGGTTTGATTCAATTTGGTTTTCGGCCATTTTTAAAAATGCCATTTGCATCTAAATTACGAAATCACATTAATCGAAGGGTTCTAAATATTTACCTTTTATTAAAGTTTTTATTTCAATATTCAACCGAATCTTTAAGACAAATTTTACTTTAAAATAAAGCGTCTTTTATTTGACAAGATGAAAATTTACAGCACGTTTAATAAAAACAAATGAAAGAACATGTACCAAATTTTTTACAAAAGAGAAATATCTCATAAATTATCTTTATCGCCGTATCATAATCGAGAATTTTTTATTGTGTACATTTTTTTTTCAAAAATAAAACATCTACTTGCATACTAATTTTTTTTCCCATCTGATGACAGATGTTAAATAGATGTTGGAATAATCGCTAAACTATTGCATCAGATAGAAGTATGGATTTTTTTTCCTGTGCTAGGTTAAATGTTTTTTTTTCCCTTTTCCTATTGTTCTCAGGGTCAATGACACTAAGTTTGTTACGTTTTTATACCCCAGTGACTTCTCTGACTTTATGCAAAGTAAGCATTTTTAGTTTTTCCACTTGTTGCTTTTCTGTTAACATAAATCTTCGTGGACAATTTAAGCTCCAAATCGGATTTATTACATTGATTGGAATGATAAAAACATTAAGCTGTACATTAATTCACACTAACAGAAAGTGAAGAAGTACGCTATTTTTCATCTGCAAAGAAGTTTCCGTGATCGACCCAACGCGGCATGAAGACCGTACTTCTTTTTTAATCTCCTTGATTGTTGCAATTTTATGTTAGCTGTGGTATCTAGGACGCATTTAATGCATTAAATTTAATAAAGCAAATGAGGCCACAGACATATGGTAGTGGCAAGCCTACTGAAGCCTGGAATAAAATGATTCTTTTCCTATAAAAACTGACAATTTCAATAAATACAGTTGCAATCCATCATAAAAAATTTGTTTATAATCTCTTAAAATTAAATATTAATCCTTTTAATAATTTTTTTTAATTATTAGGACTTCTGATTGATTAAAAAATTTCTTTTAATTTTTAACTTCTGACGTTTTATTTCTCCATTTTATTTCATACTAATTGTCAAAGTATATAAAGTTATAATGCTGCAGGAACTTAAATTGTCGCGATTATATTACAATCAATTTAAAAAAACCATTATCCATAAAATAAATATTTACGAAAATTTTCACATTTTTATAGGTCTTAGGAAAATATTTATCAATATTTACAAAAAGTTATCCATGGTGAATATAATTTTTGGAAGTAAGACTTCATTAGAGAAATGAGGGGTTTTCTCTTTTTAAAGAATTGAAATTAGAAAAAGGCTTGATTTTCCATCCTCCTGTTACAGTGCAACTACTTCTACTACTCGTATTATAATTTATTGAATTATTGAGTAATTTAAGAACCGAGAGAAGAATCAGAAATACATTCTTAAAATAATAAAGCATGTTATTGTCAATTATTTAACTTTAAAAAGAATACTAATTAAAAAAATAATAATAAAACTTTCTTTTTCTGCGGCCCTACCGGCCGACCTTGCGCAGCGTCTTCATAATGAATCACAAATAACATCACCACCATGAACTTAAATTTGACTCGCCTTCTTCATTGATTAAAAAATTTTTACCACATCAGTTGACAGAATGATTAAATGTCTTCAAGTAAATTCATAACACACACACACACACACACACACACACACACACACACGTCATAATTTGAAGAATATCTATTACAGTGGCTCCCGACGATGAATCACTAAGATACCACAGTTCATCTCCAAGGTTGGTAGCTGAATTTCACCAAGCGTTTGCACAACTAAATAAACAGCACGTGGTTATATTATCGACACATTGTTTATTCGTTACACCTTTCTGAATTCGTAAAGGGCTTTTGTTCTTTAACGTTCTGATTTCCCCTTTGTTTTTCATGCCGTTAGGATTCTTTAATTAACTAAATAGTAACATGGATGACGAATCCTTTTTGAAGAGCGAAATCATTATCCGGATTATAACAGATAGTTTGTGAAATTGGCCGCGATATGAAGCTGTATGTTATCAACGAAATCATTTGAAGGTACAACGTACAAAAAAAAAGTTGTAAAACGTAGAAGTGTTTCTGTCCTGAAAATTTGTTCAAAGGTTCCAGAATATCATTCGTAACTGCTTGAAGATTAATTTACTGTTAGGTAGAGGAATTGACATCCCTCATGTAATATTACAATGGTATTTATATGCAGAAAATATGTACGGGAAAAATATTTTTGACGAGTTCTTGAAAGCAGTTTCGGAAATGTAGCCTTAATTATTAGATTAAAAAAATATTCTTATGAAGCGTGGAAGTATTATATTTATTGATATATTTATTTTATTTCTCAATTTCACATTCGTACTTCACGAGTTTGGCGATGATCTTGGTGTAATCATAATTAGACGAAGCGAAGGAGCGTTATAACAGAAATAATTTTTTTTTAATAAATGGCATTTGGTAAGCAGTTTACTTTAATTATCACTATAAGCGTTCTCACAAACCAAGTAGACATCTCCTTACCTAAATATATTATATCAGTTTCAGTATCATTTTTCATCCGAATGAATTCCATTTATTTGCTCTCTCGCAGTGAAAGAGAGAGAGAGAAATTCCCCGATGTGTTAAAATCCTTCTCGAAGGATCGCCTATCTCTGGCAAAAAATAAATCTACCGAAGCATCTCACCTCCAGGTATAACTTCCATCTTTCCCTGCGACACACTATAACACAAGTCATCCATTCATTTCTCTTGGGGACTGAAAGGTTTTCTTGCATATTCGTGCCTTTAAAAATAGCGCAAACCGCAACACTCTTTCTCTCGCTTTCCTATTTCATTCCTGAAATTCAGAATGTCTTTATTGCATACAGTGTAGAGGGTAGAAGATTGGTTTGTGTTACACACACGAATAAAAATAGTTTTGCTTTGGGTTGGCTCTTATCGTTCTTGTAAGAAACGAAACGTAAAAACATTTGGAAATGGATACGTTGGGCGGAAGAATTTGTTATTGGAAAAGGACGAGAAGGAAAAAAAAGAGCACTGAGTGATTGTTGGATACAAGATAGATTATAGATAGAAATGGAGCAATGAAAGAGAAATGAAATGTTTTTTTTTTTCGATTTTACTATTTGATGTTTTGAGGAAAATTATCAAAAATGATAAAGCAAGGAATATTGAAGCTTCTTTTTCTTGAAATTCTATGTTTTTGGATGTTTAATATGAATTTTAATAGGAAAGCATGTAGGTTTTTCAAAGGATACTTACGTAAACGTAAAGCGAGGGCGTAGTGGTTAGCGTGTCTGATTGAGACTGCTGCCAAACCAGATTCGATTTTTGGAGGCTTCGGTTGATAGTCACGGATGAACTAAACCCTCCATTCCTCTGGGGTCGATAAATAACTAAATACCAAATACATTTGATAGGTTAACTAAGGGTACTGCGTCGGCCTAGGCTCTCGGTTTGGAAATCTGCTAGAAATTAGCGCCCTAGACCCATTGGCTACATAAACGGAGATGAGCAGTGCCTGATGGATCATCTTAGGCACGGGCAGGCCTAAACTTAACAACTGAGTTACTGAACGCTTACAAATGAAAACATTTATAAATGAAACGAATTTTATAATATTAAAGTGGATGTCTTTTAAGTATCAATGATCAGAAACTGCTTTTTAGTTAAAAGTTGTTGCGATGTTTTAGAAGTACTGAAAATGATTCAAACTATTGTAACAACACTCGCAAGATTCATAAAGGGTTTTAAACAATTTCTTCCGTACACAGATGAGAAAGGTTTTACTAGTAATGCATCAAAATATATTAAATGTGAGCCATATTAAAATAATCATTATTGTTGAAGTAATCGACTTCTATGTCAAAAGAATTGTGGGGGTTTAACGAAATATCTTAAATAGAGAGTATACTTTAAAAAAATTGTGAAAAGATCAGATGTGCGTGTTTGTTAAAACAATTTCCTTATTACAATCGAATACCTTCCTGCTCTTTCAAAAGATATATTTGCACATGATTTTTTTATATCAAATACAAGAAGTAACAAGAAAGTAAGGGTACTGAGCCTCGGACTTACAAAAGAACTTCTTTCAACGCAGCTCGCTGCACTACATTCAAGATAAAAATCTAGAGAGTAGAATAAGTGCTCATTTATCTCAGTTGGCTAAAACATTTATTACAGTGTCGTGTTGAAATGAGTGTCTCAATTTTGAATTTCACCAGATGCAAGTTGAAAAGCGTAATCCGGTTTTTTCTTGCGAAGAGAAACGCTAAAATTTTAACAAAATAAAATAAATAGCTAACAGAAATGGTATCATGAATCGTTCTAAAATGATATGTCAGGTGAAGTTTGCAGAAAAACTTGATGCCATTATTTCAGACCAAAAAATCATGGCCATTGTCTTTTAGAACTTTAAAAGGATTCTCCTTACCCAATTTTTGTCTCCAAGGAAGCAATTAATGCTATTCGGTATTGAGAAACCTTAAGAAATTACAAAGGATAATACAAAATAAGAGAAAGGGTATTTGAACGAAGAACGGATGTCTGTTACATGACAATGAACTTTTTTATTCTCACACAACCAAGGCCATGAAGTAACTATTGGACTCATTTGGTTGGGACACCATCAACCACTCCTCTCACAGATCTGATCTTGCTTCATCAGATTTTCATCTTTTCACTTCTATGATGTCGTTTATGGACGAAAAAAGTTTACCGACTATCGATGAGGTCCAATGACCATTAAACATTGGACCAAATATGTGGCAGGATATTTTTACAACGTTTTTCTGAATTTCACTTGGTGTGTGTGTGTGAGTGTGTGAGTGTGTCATCAAGTTTTCGATCGTTAATTTAACCAACTTCCCATCAAGCTAGAGCTTTGAAATTTTGGGAATCGTTCGTACTCGCCTAACAATGCAATATTTAGACGTTTGCGGTAAGTTTTAACTAATATTTCAATAATTTTTATAAGTCAAAATATTCTTTCCTCTCGGCGCTTTTAGGATTGAGGAAAAAATTTCTTTCCCCCTCTGGGAGCACCGGGCACTTCCCACGCAGCATGCGGTATCGTAAACGTTTGTACTCACAAAGGGGAGATACTATCTCCCCTTTACTATCTTCGAGATAGTAAGGGTTGCTGACTTTTAGTCAGTAATCATTCGCAAGAAAGAAAGTTTCCAATATTTGGCACCATGTCTTATCACAATAATTTTTTCTGAATTCTGGTTCCCAATCTTTTTTTTAATAGAATGACTTACAAACTTTCAAATGCATGTTTTGATTTTATGAGTATTATGAATTTTTTAATACTCTCACAAATGTCTCTTTTTAAGTGAATTTTAAAGTTAAAAATAACTAACAGTTTTAACTAATATTTCAATAATTTTCTCTAATAAACTTTGCCACCATATAAAAACGTTGTTTTTAAAAACGTTGGTTTTTATATCGAATTATTCTTCACGATGGTATAAGAAAGTACGAAAGCACCTGCGGCTTATGAAAAGTATTATAAAGGACAGCGAATAATTCGAAAAATGTTATTCGATATACAAATGTCCCAGTTTAACAATTTTTCGAAATATATAACCTTTTCGATATTTCAAAAAAATTGAGCACTCTTATAGTCTGAATACTTCTCTCGTTCATGCTTAAAAAATATTTAAAAGAAAATGTTGGTTTTCATCCGCTATTTAAGATACTAAATATGAAAACACAAATCAAAGTGATTAGATGTTCTGCGCATATTTCAGATTTTCTCATTACCAGGGATCTTAAGAGAATTTCTTGGTATTTCAAATTACTCAATGGCAAGCTTGCTTTTTTTCATATAGACTTTCAAATTAACTTGATCTGTTAACTCACTTTTTGACGGAGGTTTCAATAGCTCAGTGGTTAAATATTTGAACTTAGTGGTTGGTGATGCTTAAATGGAAATGCGAGTTCTTAGCTAGATTCCACTAAATCATGAATATGATTAGTGGAATCTACCTAAGAACCTAGCTAAGAACCGAAAAGAAGGCTTCTATGTATGATGGGAAGCTACATCTAAAAATTTTCATACGAAGTGGCATGAATCCCAACCTAAGTGTCCTTTTCTTTATGTGAAGATGGCTCAATATTACGAGTTCTGCTTCCAATAATTATCGAGCTGCCGCAGTAACCGAGTAGTTATGATTGCATATTTCAGACGAAGTGAGGGTTCACGCCCCAATCCCACTTATAATCTATCGTATCGTATCGTATCGTTCAATTTATTGAGGCTCAATTTCCTCATGTCAGGATGGTTTGGAATTAAAAGAATAGGGTGCCAGCTGAGAGAAGTTAAAAATTTTGACAGTCATCGATGATCAAAGTAGTTTTACATCGTTATGTCTTCGGCAGTTTTGGGAATTTTAAGCTGGCAATATTCTACGAGGGGATGTTATAAAGATCAGATTATTACTCGTACTAAGAAATAACTAAGTTATCAGGATAAGATTTATTTTGCATTTTTAACTGATCCTTACATACATAATATTATAAATTACTGATATTCATATTGATTCGTTAGGTTTCAGAAAGACATAGGCTGAAATAACATATAACGAAGCCATTGGTAGTAACGTAGTTTTAATAATTATTCCGATGTATCATAAAGTTTTTATTGTTATTGAAAATAATCAAGATCAAAACTTAATTTATATTAATTATTCTCAAGATTTCTTAAATACTCACCGACCACAGTTATATATTTCTCGTAGCGTTTCTTGACCTTTCAAATACCGTAATAGTAGAACACAGCAGATTGAAATCTATTTCCTGCATATTGAGGGGTACTTCAATCTACGGCTGCCTGAACTCAAACAAATCAACATTAACAGCTGTAATTTACAATATTATGTACATAAAGATAACCTAATATACAAGATAAATTGTGTTAAAATATGTCGTTATTTCTCAGTAATATTTTAATTATACATGTCAGTACGTATCATGTATATATATAGTATGTTATTCTATTTATAAGAGCTATTATTCAAACATTTTAGTGGGTAAAAATTTTATGCGCAAATACCAAAAGTTCACTCTATAGTTCTAATAATTAATCATACTATTTTTTTTTTTGTTTTCGTATTATAAGTATTTGAAAAAAGAATGAAATTTCAGAACCTTCCATCTTTAATTTCTAAAATAGCTCTCTTTTTACTTTTAGTGCGACTTTAATAAAACCAACCAACCAATCATTTTTAATTACCACATGTTGATATTATTATCATAGTTATGGAATGAAAAGGTAATAAACTATTTTTTGATAAGGGAAAAAAAACCCACAAGAATTTAGAATTAATTTTATTCTCGGTTTTTCACAAAATGTTGAGCATTTTTTAAAAGAATCATTTTTTACATGTAGAGTTTATGTTAAGAAGTTGTTTAGCAATCTGTAAAAAAGCTAATTTCGGATCTGTTTTTATGACAGGTCTAGTGGAAAATGAGATAAGCCTATCTGTAAATCTATTGTACCATTAAATAAGTATTCGGTCATATTTTTGTTTTTACTGTACAATGAGCAATGAGGATCTCATTAGTTTCTTACTAGCTTGTTCCAAAAGAAAAAAAAATTCATTTTAAATGTTTTAATTTACTTAATTTAAAATTCGATTCCAAAGATGTGATTCGGAGTACACAAAAAACATTGAAAAAAATTCTAATCCTTTAAGTCATTCATACTTCACAAAATAACTTTCTAAAAAAGATGATTTATTAGTTAGAAATATAAAAAATGCTTCATAAGTTTGTTACTCAGAAAATCACTAATTTTCCAAGATAAGATAGCAAAAGTTTGCTTACAGTATGTTCCTTACATTCATATAAAATTGCTTAAAAATACATTACTCACTTATTTCTTTACATAAATTGAAATTTCTGTATTGTTTCATTAATCAGCAGATGTCTTTTATTGCACTTTATTTAGATGATAAACATTTAACTTGGCACAAATATCTTGCGATATTTTTAGTTTTAGCTAGGTCAAAATGGAATTCTACCAAGTTGATGGCATGATGCCTTTAAGTTGAATATTAATTAATAAATTTAAAAAATAATAGAAATTTTTACCATGCGAATATTTTGTGTTAAATACAAATATTAATTCAGGGAATAATAGAAATACTAGAAAAGGGTAAATATGAAAAAAAAACTTCATATCAAAATCGTTTGGTGTCAAAACATACCAAGTAGGAATCCAGAATAAGAAATCGTTTGAAGTTCTTGAGACTAAAATATTGGTTCTCGGTCATCTGTAAATCTGAATAATTTAACTTTATTTTTTAATGCGTCTCTTGAATTCCAGTTTACATTCAAATTTAGATTGACAATTAATTGACAGGTGAAAAATACTCAATTGTTATGCATTCATATTTACTTCAATCCGGTAAGAGATTAAAGAGAAATTTTTCATTGTAATACAAATGAAATGAAATGAAAATTAAATTCATTTCTAGTGAAAGCAGACTTGAAAACAAAGCAGATCAACTCAAGCAAACTCACACAATCTTTTCACTTTATAAATTATATTAATTATTTTGATTAATTAATTGAAAGGTACATCGTATACACACATTTAAATTGGTCTTTGCGGTAAAAAATTATCAACCACTCTATACAAATAATATATTTTAAATTGCGTATGCACTCAAAATTTAAAATGATTTCGATAAATAATGTAATATTGGACTTTTTGTCCAAAACAGTTTGTAATGTTTGTGTATTATACGTGTAGATAAATCGTTAAATAGTCCTCGAATTATTTAAATCGAATAAAATAATAAAAATAATCGAAGGGTAAAGTATTGATTAGTTATTCATAGCCAATTAAAAAAAAATTGTAGTTTCCTTTTGCATGCTTAAATGAAATATTTATTTAAAAGAAATTTTTGTAAAAAATTAAAGCTTAGTTTTACATGAGTGAATATAATACTTGTTTCAAAACAAATTTAATTTAACACACTTTGTATCCCATAACATGTAAGTGCAGTTCTACGATTTACACTCATAAATTACAATAAAACGCAATATGATTTATTCGAATCCTTTTGGATAGATAGGATTGAATTAGGATGACTAAATAAAGTCTTAAATATATATGTGAAAACAAAATTAAAAAATCACGAATTTTAAATTATTTATCACAGTTAATTTCAAACGATGTTTACCTGAAAGACTACACAATCAACAAAGAAATGACTAGAATTGCTAGCTTTCTTTTATTAATAGCAATTATATATATATATATATATATATATATAAATAATTGATTAAATGAATTATGTTAAAAAATATTGCATTTAATAAAGAAAAATTTGAAGTTCTTTACTCTTATAGCATTTCGTTCAAAGCAGTTTTTCTTTTAAAAAAAATTCCATCTAGTATTAAACTCTTAAGAGTATTCTAAACATTTGGAATACTTTGTGTAAGGACTGAAAGAAAATTTATCGAGAAGAAAAATACGACTCATACTACATGGAAAAATAGCGATTTGTTTCAATGTGTTTTGCAAGAAATTCTCGTAAAAATTGAGTGTCAAAATAAAAGGTATCCCGTTTTCAACATTTCACACTTCACGCTATTTCCAACGCTTAGGAAGTCAAACCAATTTCACAAATACTTCCAGAGAATTTCCTTGATGATGCGTCGTTTTTTATTCCGAATGTTTGCTCAATTCCTCTATATTATTGTATCAGTTCCTAAGAGATATTTATATTTAAGGAAAGGAAAGTACTCATCGCTTACATTTCTAAAGAAATTCCGAGTTCTCTTTTTTATTTAGATATCTCATTCTTCTTGAAGAAAATGGTAACTAATATCTTGTTTAAAGGATGTCAGTTTAAAAATAATACAAATTATGGTGCTGTAACTGAACAAGTCCAGTTTCTGCAGTAATACATTTTATTTATTTATTTCGATACTTTGTATTTCTTTGTGTTGTAATAATAAGGTTTTCATATTGAATAAGCATACAATTTTTAACTTTTACAATAGAAATTTATCTTCATTTGGGTTCTTGGTATATTGAATAACTAAGAACAATGAGATTTGATGCCTAAACGGTGCTATTTATATTACCTGACCAGAGTTAAAGTTATTCTATCAGATCTGAGGAGGTCTGCGATACGAAAGGGAATTCTTATGGGTAATAAGGGATGTGAGATTAAATATTTATATACATATACATAATTAAGTTTCAAACTGAACAATTCGTGATCGTGGTAATTGACACTGTTGAACAACTAAAGTTTTCTGGGGAAATGTTAACATATGTATATAACCATATCTTTGTGAATTTAGAAAATATTCGAAACAAATTAAATTTGGTTTCATTTCTGAGTTATCTTTGTTTTAATATATTACATATAGTGGCGTAGCAGGGGGAAGCAAAGGGACGTATGCACACCCTAGATTTTTTCTTAATATTACATTTCTAAAGATTTTAATTATTTCAGGAAAATTCTTTTATATTAAACTATTACAGATATTCTAAATTTTAAACGTAAGAACTTTTTTCACTCCTCATGCTTAAATTTTTTCATCATGAAGTGAAAAAAGGATTTCAAGTAAGCCGATTCTCGAGAAAAGAATAACATAGTCTTTGCTGTCTCTGAAGGAATGTTTCTGGTTTAATGTTTGCAGATGGAGAAGGGGTGCATTCCCCACAAAAAAATCTCCACTTCCTCATAAATGCGAATTTTGTTTTCATGGTGTCTTAATTATTTTTCTTAAATGATCTTTACTTTTTAAAATTTTTTAATCTTGACAAAATTACATCAACATTGGAATAAATAGGAGAAATAAGCTTCATAAACCATATTCTTTATTTTTTACTAAGTGGTAATTATAAGCTGAAAAATTATTTCTGTCACAGCAATGACGATGTACACTTCCCAAAATTGTTTTCTGGGTTCAAAATCGTTTTCTAATTATTTCCTAAGCTGATATTGTAATAACCTATAAATACATAGCTTTCATTTCACAAAAATATAGACCAAATATAGTTTTTTTTTTATCATTTTTATGTACTCAAATATATATTGAATTGTAACATTTGAATTGAATTTAAGAAAAAAATTTAAAAAATCAATTTTTTTGCACATCAGTATTACCAGTAGATTCTGCAGTCGTAAAACATTTATCATAAAGTAAACGCCAAAAAACATGAATTCTTTTCTTTATAATTTTCCAAACGATCTTTTTTAAAGAGTAAAATGTATTTATAAAATAATTTTAAAAAAAGAAATGAATAATTTGTAATTGTTAGAAATTACTGACACCTTAAAACGTAGTTTATAAAAGCAATTTTTTTATAAAAAAAGAAGCAATTTATAAGACCAAACCCAAAAATTAATGATACTGCAAGAAAAAGAAGTTTAATTAATTTTGTGGACAAAATATTATAAAACTACATTTTTCCCGAAGAGATTCATTTATTGTACTGTAACAAAAATCAATAAAATTTGAGTATGGCTTACAAAACGCAACGCGTTCCTACTCTTCATATATTCATATTTTGACCACCTTTCGATAATAGTTTCAACATAACATGTAAACAAATCTACCATTTTTGAAGATTCTGTGGAGACAGTTAAATTTCTCTTTTTTTTCCTCTGATAAGTTTAGTTGTCCAAATACATGCTTCATCATGATACTGAAATATTTCAACATTAATCGTTAAATTAGTAATTAAAAGCATGCTATGATAATCCCCCATTTTTAATTCTTATTTTACTTAAAGGTGCACAGTTGTGTGCAACATTTAGCGTATTTGACGGTTATTTAATGAATAACATGCCATTTTAATTTGCTAATATAAGTTCCAAATATAACAATAGTGGAACAAAAATATTTGTCGAAAATAAAAATTCTAACTGTTTGTAGTAAAGAATAAAGATTTATAATACTAACATAATTACTTATTTTAAAGTAAAAAGATCAAAATTACAATAAAATTATACTTTAAAAATTATGATGCAATATAAGCTAGTAAGAATATTTTCTAACTATCTACAAAGTGTGGCTATTCAATAACAAGACAGATACTGCAACGGAAGTACACATGCACGTAATGTCAGAGACCGACCGCTGTTTAGCATGAAGCCTGCTCTATTGAATGCAGTGTCCCTCGTTTCTGTAAACAAATCCGTATAGCCATAGCTTTCGTTCGATTTAGAGATGTTTACTTATTCCGGCGGGAAAAAGATAAGTGAGCAACGAATAGTTGTAAGCTTTCACATGGAAATAACGCTACTGAAATTTATAATTTATTTAAAAAAGTATAAGGCTATGAATCTTTATCTCGCTAGCTTGTTTTTGAGTGGTTTAAGCGTTTTCAATATAGCCGAGAAGACGTCGAAGATGATTCACACCCGGGTCCTCTTTCTACATCAAAAATAGATGACAATATCGAAAAAATCGGTAATCGGGTTCGATCTGGCTGTCGGTTAAATATTCATGCGATTGCCGAGGCTGTAAAAATAGATAAAGAATCCGAAAAGCAAATTCTTCCTCCGGCTCATTCCACATTGTCTGTCAAGAGATCTCTAGCCAAGCATAGAATCGCTGTGTTAGACCATCCACCTTACATCATCTTGAACCCTGCGACTTCTACTGTTTTTTAAGGTGAAATCTGTATTAAAAGGAACAAGAACTGAGTCCATTGAAGCTGTGAAGGAGAAAATGGCACGCGTCCTGAAGGAGCTAACAAAAAAGACACCCTGTACTGTTTTGAAGATTCGCATGGAGAGTCGTAGGGATAGAGGAGGGGTGCATATTGGAGGTGATAATAATATCTGCGGCATCAAAATAAAATATTTTACAGTGTCAGTCCCGTTATTTTTTAGCCAAATCTTATATTATTAATTCACACATTTTTAGAGGTTGAATAATAATTTTTAATTCATCAATTAAATGGCACATTGAGGAAAGGCTTAAATATCATAGTTCAATGGAATCTAGAGAAATTATAATTATTGATTCGATATATATATATATATATATATATAAAGAGAGAGAGAGCCTAATAAAGGCCTTATCCCTATATAATAAATATGCTGGTGAACTTAGTTGCTCTATTGATGTGAAACATCTTAGTACAAATACTCTTAAGATAAAAGTAACTATAGAAAATTTCACTATTTAATCATCCTCTTGTTACGTATTTAATTTATAAGCAATACCTTCAAAGCAAAACTTATTTATTATTAAGGAAAAATAATGACTAAATTCTTAAATTAAACCTGGAAGTATCAAAGTTTAAACTATAAGTCTTGATTCTTTTAATTTTAATATCTACATTAAAAACATTCATTCATTTCGTAGGTTATAGTTCAATCCATCTGTATTTCTTAGTTTTATTTTTAAATTTGTATAGAATGCATTTAGAGAAAAGTTCCTGACAATTTTCTTTGAATCATTAATTTGTTCTATACTTTCGTAATGAAAGTAAATAATTTTTTTTGAAAGAACTTTTCAACTGACCATTTTTTTCACCCTCGCTTGATGATCATTCTTGAAAAATGAGCACTTACTCCTTTCAGTTGTAAATAGCTAGAGGCAGAAAAACAAAGAATTTTTCGAAAAATGTAGGTTTCTTCTCGAGAAAATGTCTTTAATATTTGGTTGTGCACCATAAATGTGAAGGTTTTTACTTGGGATATCTAACATAACTATTTCGTGTTAAGCTTACATTTTGAAGTACCTTCTATTAAATATCAAAGTATTTTTAAAATTTATAGAGCTAAATTACAGGATATGGTCAGCTGAAATTTACTTCGAAGAATAAATTGTGAGGGAAGAAAAATGTACTTCAAATAGTTTCTCGTAATTTCTTAAATTCCTCTTAATAGTTTTCTTATCTTGAGAATGTGTATTTTGATGGAATAAATGCGGACATCCGTAAACGATAAGAAATTATTTAAAACTTTTAATATTTTTGACGACATTGATATTGATTGTGAAAGAATTATTTTCAGATGAAAATGTTCTTGTTGAGAAAATAGTAATGTTGAAATATTTTTTAAAAAATAAAATGAATGGAACCAAATAAAAGCCTCCATTCCAAACATGAAATAAAATTGTTTTTAATCGTGGTAGTCATTCTTTATTGAGTAAGCATAAA
>BMAW01126835.1:0-19284 GCA_019974015.1 Nephila pilipes | reverse complement strand
ACATAAGGTATATTGTGGTGTATGTCATTTAAGCATAAGCTGTATAAAATTCACAATGATAAGAGATCCTTTGAACTAATTCTTATTTTGTGAAGTGAGTTTGTGGAAGTGTAAGTTATTGATTTTAAACTGAAAGTTTTGTCATTGTGAGATATGAAAAAATTAATTTTATAAGTGGTGTAGGGAAGTTGTAGTTTATAAGTTTGTAGGTGAGACCTTCTATCCAGACGCGGTCGAAGGCTTTTTGAATGTCTAGAAAGACCGTGCCTGTTGATTTACTACGTTCAAGTCCGGATGAGATATGCTATGTTAGTTTAATTAGAGGATGGGAGGTAGAGAGATTTTTTTGTGAAGCCGTATTGGTTAGGGTTACGAATATCGGAAGCGTCAATGTGGTTGTTGATTCTTTTCAGTATGACAGATTCTGTAAGTTTGCTTAAGGAAGAAAGCAATGCTATTGGTCGATAGCTATCAGGTAGGCGGGGATTTTCCCCCGGTTTAAGGATAGGAAAGATTATTGAGGTTTTCCAGTTTTTAGGAAAGTGTTGTAGTTTAAGTATTAAGTTATATTAATTAAATATGTTAGGAGGAAAATAAGTTTAGGTGGAAAGTTTTTGAGCATTTTATTTGTGATATTGTCTTTACCAGGGGCTTTATTTATTGCAATGTTTTTAATGTAGGTAGTAATTTCATTTGGCCAAACAGTTTCAATGTGTGTGTGAGGTGGGGAGGGGGGTTGTTAAAAAAGTTTTGTTGGGTAGTGTGTATTTTTTGATCAATTTCAGTTATGTAATTTGTAGGGCGTTTGTTTTCTGTGAAGTTGTGTGTGAGTGAGTGTGCTAGGAGGTTAGATTTTTCAATGTCTGATTCAGCAGTATTAGTTGTTGTTTATTAGTGGGGGTATGTGACTTCTTTTGCTTTTGAAGGATTTAGTAATTTTCCATATGGATTTGTCATGTATGTTAAGTGTTTGCAAGGTCTGAGTCCAGCTATTTTGAGTGAATTTATGTATTTCTTTTTTGATTCGGTTTTGAATTCTGTTAACTTGTGTTTTAATGTTGGGGTCAAGTGTTCTTTGAAATAATTTTTTTGGTTTTGTTTCGTAGTTTAATGAGTTGTTTAATGTTGGGTGGTGTGTATCTTTCGTTTTTTTGTTGTGATTGGTGTGGAGGCTTTTTGTTGTGCATTATTAATGCATTTTGTGAGGTCATTAATTTTTTGTTCAAGTTGTGTGCTATTGTTGATGTTAGAGTAGTTAATTATGTTTATGTTATTGTTAATTTCTTGTTGAAAGAGTTTCCAATTTGTCGTGATGGCTCTTTTGTTGATGTGATGTGTAAGGGTAAAATTAAATACAAGAATTATTGGGTTATGGTCTGATGAAAGTTCTGGTATGGAGGTGAGGGTGTGCTTGTAATTAAAATTTTTTATGGGTGCAAAATCTATGGTGGTGGCTGAATTGTGACCGTATCTTGTGGGTGTGGGTGGGTATGCTAGTGTAATGTCGTGTTGATTAATATAATTATATAAGTTAACCCCTCTAGGTGTGTTAGTGTTTGCGTTCCATGTTTGGTGTTTCGCATTGAAATCACCTATAATGACACAATTGTTATATAAGTTAAAGATGGTGTCAAGATCTAGTGTGAAATTGGAGTGGTGTGATGACGGGGGTATGTATGTGGAGACGAGGGTGACAGCTGAGTGGTTAGGTGGGATGAGAATAACTATGGTTGCTTCTATGTGTTGGAGTGGTGGGGTAGTTATAATATTAGTGGGTTTTTTTTTCATTTATTGGGGTTGAATATCTGATTATTTTATATAGTATTTTTTTTATTTCTGATTATAAATAATTAATATTACCGCATCAGTTTTTTTAGATTTCTTTTTATGAAGGAATAGCATTTAAAACGCGATGGATATTTAATTTTCTTTAGGGAAATTAACAATGAAGAAGGGGAGAAAAGATAGGAACAACGAAAACGAGTCATGGAGCTTTTGTTAGAAGAATGATGTTAACCTAACAAAAGGAGATCAAAGGTAAATTTTTTATTGAAGGAATGTCGTGAGGGACAGGAAAAATTCCCTGAGGGGAAAAAATGGGGGGTGGGATATGGTATACTGTTTTAATAGTCTCGAAATCAGTTTTGCCGTTGTATGATAAGTACCATTTCTTTTAACAACTGGTGAGAAATTTTTCTTTCATTATTTGACGATTGATGTATTACATCAAAAATTATTTTAACAACTCTTCGGTATTACTATTCATGAAATATTATTCAACCATTTTTCAAAAAGTAAAATCAGGCATTTTCTCTTTGTTTTTGAATGAATCAAGATTTTTTTTTCTTTTAATTTA
Organism: Nephila pilipes; assembly: GCA_019974015.1. Taxonomy (NCBI): domain Eukaryota; kingdom Metazoa; phylum Arthropoda; class Arachnida; order Araneae; family Nephilidae; genus Nephila; species Nephila pilipes. Next base: position 16,928 of record BMAW01126835.1, on the reverse strand, counting down.
AATCGTAATTATTTATAACCGATTCTTCTAGGAGTCAAGGTGTATAAAAATGTATAATTTCTGCTTGTGTTTTCCATTTTTCTTATAATTCCATTGATAAATAGCTACCATAAGTTTGAGTTAAGCATTTCACTGACGTAACTATGTAAATATGTAAAATTATGAGACCTACCAAAATATAAACATAGTTCTATAATGAAATTAGGAGTAAGTTAAGTAATCTCTAAAAAGGTTAAATTAATACAGCTTTATTTTTATACTTACTTATGAGTCACGTATATGAAAGAATTCAGCCAAATGAATAAATTAATTGTAAATAAAAATAATTCCCTGAATAAAATTTTTCTTAGAACAAGTTTCAATCCTAGTTCACAAAATGTTTTCATCGACCATTAATTATTTGTTTGACTTTATTTTATGTTATTTTTTAGTCTTAGTTCAGAATAATATTTTTAATAATATTTGACATGCAATGATGTTAGAAGTCATTTTAATTTTTTTTTTTTTCTTTTTTTAAGGAATCCAACAGTAATTTTTTTTTACATCTGAGATGTTGGACTACCATTTATAATAGTTTCTGGATGGAGACAATCATTTATAATTTCCAATTTTTCGGTAATAAGCAATAGAATTAACAAAATTAATCTCAATGCATATTTTTCTCATAAATACATTAATTGATTTTTTTTTTCTAATAGTTTATCTTGCATTGACCTAGCATTCATTTCGATCTTCATGAAAGGTCATTAATTCTCTCATGTTTTAAAAACTATCAGAATCTTGTCCTTAATTTTTCAATGAACAAATCCTTTTTCTATTGAGCCATGAATTTTATCGATCTTAATTTTAATAATTCAGTTTAACAAATGAGTAAAACAATTGATTCTCCGAGTTTGAATTTCTGAAAAACCTGCTGTACAGGTTTTTCATTTAAACATATTATAGGTGTCGCTATAAGCGCCTGATTTGCATTATTGTGTTGAGTTGAAGTAAATTTCCACATTCTTTAAAACATCTTTGGCATTCTTGAGACTTCAATCAATCTTGCAAGTATTTTCATTTTTACAATTAACAAATAACGTCATACAGATTGTCTCTAACATTCTTCTCCGTTAATTTATCCATTAATTAATTTTAAATAAATTCAATTATTTTAATCATAAATTTTAAATTAATAATTTAATAATTAAATTCCACACGCCATCCTCACATAAATTGAACTATAACTATATATAACAATTTTAGCTACCATACAGGTGAAGACCACTGGCAGATTTTTTCTGTAGCATTGAACTTTGTCGACATGTACGGTTGACTCGCGAAACAGATACCACGGAAAATATTACAAAACAGGAATAGAAAAAAAAAAAAAAAAAAAAAAAAAAAAAAAAGGCTCAGATGCACAAGCGATGATTGGGCATACTGCGCCAAATCAAATTTAAAACTTTTGGAAAATTCCCAGAGCTCAATTATTAGGATTATTGCAAAAGCTACCACCTTCATGAAAAACTCAGAAATAAATAAAGCTTTACAAATTAAAACCTTTAAAAAACATGTGCGAACATTATCTAAAGCCTTTTTTAATTCCCTACAAAACATAGATAATATTAATATTAAAAATCTTGAAAATTATGTTATTACTCCATCTATAAAAAGACCCAGACAAATCCTTTCTGATTCTCATAACCCCCCATAATCGAGATTTAACCTTTAATTCAATTTAATATCAACTTTTAAATATAAATAAAAATATATGCAAGACTTGACAACAACAAGGGCAGCCAATAGTAGCAGTATAAGTGTACATCCTCTCTCGACCAATAGGAATGCACCACCTCATTTTCCTTCCCAAGAACACTTTTCAAACAACAGCATCCAGCATCTTTTAAAGTCTCTTATAGCCACCAGGAATCGCTAGTGTCTCCGTGACTTTTTTCAAGAAAACAACAGTTCTACTCGCCCAATATTACTCAAAGTTCTTATAAGCATCCAGGAAACAACATAGAAGAATGTAATTCCCATTTTCACCCAAAGGAACATTTATTTTACAAGATTCGGGCTAGAGGAGCGCTCCGCGCTCTAGGCGCCCTCAGAAATCAACGTCAACGTCACAAGCGATGACTCGCTAACGCTCTTCATTCATTTTATGTAGTAGTATAGAAAATGGATCTGTAAAAATATGGAAAAGGAAAATAGTCCAAGCAATCAGAATATGAAGCTATCACCAGTGAACTTCGATCTATTGAATCGGTCGTTTCTGACGTATTAGGGGGAATGGAAGGTAAAGTTTTTCTACAATAAATTCAAACAGATACATTGTTACCAAGTATTTGTTTCTAATCAATGATGCAATAACTCTCTTTACCAACAACTTTTTGCCATCTAGTAAGCAAATGCTTAATGCCGAATGGATAAAAATCAATTGGTTTTTGAGCAAAATATTTGAAGATGATATTTTTGACATTATCCGAATTTTCAAATTTTTTTGCAACTGAGAAATTGTTGTAGTAATCGGAATAAATGAAAATTAGATGGCGCAATAGCGGGTGAGAATGTGGGTGAGGCAATAAATACCTCCCATCCCTATTTATTAATTTTTTCCAGGGTTCGATTTGCATAGTTAAGTCCTTCAGTATCGTGTTGCAGAATAACACCTTTTCTGTTGACAATCGCTGGGCACTTTTCAATTAAAAATTGATTTACTCAATCCAATTGCTCACAGTAAGATTCTGCATTCACAATTTGTCCACGTTTCAGTACTTCAAAATGAACGACCCCGCGAATATTCAAGCAAACACTGAAAAGCGCCTTAGCTGTACTTGGTGATTCATTTGGAGTGAGCTACTGCCTTTTGCGTTTTGGATTATCGTACAAGATCTTTTTTTCATCTCCAGTGATTGATCGATCAATGAACGCTTCTGCATTCTGCCACTGAAACAATAAATTACAGTTCTTCCATAGTCGACCAAGGTTGGTTAAAAGTGTTGGACAGTTCCTTGATTGTCTGACATGGAATTACTTCCACTTCCTCCCTTAACATATCATTGTCTAAAGTTGTTGGTCTTCCTATTCGGTATGCAGTGGTTAGGTTATTGAAGTTCCTAGCCCTTTTGGACTTTAATCTTCTGTTTGAAACGTTAAGCTTTATTACTTCAAATGAAGAGTGCAATTTATATTTATTGAATTTAAGTTAAATTTAATGAAGCTTAAATAATTTTAAGTGAAGATAGAAAGTTAAAAGCAAAAATTACAAGTTACATGAGAGGGGAGAGAGAGTACAGGGTGAAATATGTTCGTCCAATCAGGAGACATCAGCTCAAGTTTGAGTCTGGATGTAGTTAAGTGGGTGAAAAAGTCTTGGGTTTCAAAGAGGAACCCAGAGAGTGTATTGTGATTGACTATCGGATTAAGATGTGAACTTAACAATTTTTTTGTTCGAGTGTTCCTTGGGCAAAGTTGTACGGAGAGTCCGTGTCAACTCTGCCTTCAGGGTTATGGAGGGGGATCGGAAACAGAAATTACTTCGCGCGGTTTTGCGTATTTCTATTTTAAAATATTGTAATTTGGAATTTCTAAAATTGATGGTTTTGTGTTTAAATTTATTTTTTCTAGGAATTGTTCGGTAATGCTATTGATAATTTTTTTAATTGTTGGGAAGTTAATGGAGTTCCGGAGACTTTCATTTCTCATAAACCATCTTGCATTAGAAATCATTCTCATTATACTGTTCTGCAAGATTTCGACTTTATTAATATGAGTTTGACATGTCTGTCTCCAGACGGAACAAGCGTACGTTACGATTGTACGCAGAAGTTGTTTATTGATAAGCAACTTGTATTTAAAGTTTAACGTAGAGTTTTGACGAATTAATGGGATTAACTTATTCGCGCTTGTCGAAACTTTATTTGTATTTGTGTGAAGTGCTGGCCAAAAGTGAGTCCTTTAACAAGCATTACGCCATTTCTTGTGTTTTCTTGTTATGTAAATGTATGTTTTGTGGGGATATTTTTGGTTTTCTTACAAAGTAGATTGCCTCCGTTTTGAAAAAGTTCAGAGCTATTTTCCACTTGGAGAACAATCCTCTAAGTAAGTGAGGCGTATGTTCAGGTGGCGGCATACAATTTTAGGGTTTTGATGTTTTGCAAGTATCGCTGTGTCATCTGCGTGCGAACAGAGAATTGTTTTGTCATGTCTGCGTATTTCATTCACGTAATTTTGGAAGAGGGCCGGACCCAAATGTGAGCCATGAGGGACGCCCTCGTTTGTTAATCGTGGTGAGAAGAAATTATTATTTCTTTTTACGATAAAAGATCAATTTTTAGGTAGGAATATTTGGTTATTAGGTGGGATAAGAATCTATTTTTAATCATTCTATAACTAAATCCTTCATGCCAGAATCGGTCGAAAGCCTTCTGGATATCACAGAAGACATCCCCTGCATTTTCACGATTCTGTAGACCGGATTTTACAAATTCTACCACTCTCAGGAGTTGAGTTGAAGCCCCGTCATAAAGCAGTGCTGTTCTGGTACTATTATTTTGTTTTTCTGCATGTGATCATTAATTTTATTTAGTATAATTTTTTCTGCTATTTTCCCAAGAATAGGAAGTAATGAGATAAGTCTATAATTTTCTGGGTTTATGGGGTCTTTGCCAGGCTCTAGGATCGAGACGACAGTTTCGGTCTTCCATCAATTAGAGAAGTGACCAAGTTCTAATATGGAGTACATGATAATATTTAAAATGAAAATGTGTAGTAGAGGGAAGTTCTTAATCATTTTATTCGTGATATTGTCTTTACCAAGGGTTTTATGTATACTTATTTTTGAAATATATTTTATTATTTCTGATGGGAGGGGGGGAATGTTTAAGAAATTATTTTCATTGGATAAAAGGTTGTGAATGGTATGTGTAATTGCTTTATCGCATTGTGGGGTTTGGTTGTCATTTAATTTAAACTGATTCTTGAGGGAATCAGCCAATAATTCCGATTTATTTGTGTCGCTGAGTGCGATACCTGCTGAGCTTGTTACAGCCGATATTACAGTACTTTTTATTTTTATCTTAACTCCTTTACTGACCCCCACATAGAGCCCCTTTCAAGGTCAAGATGAGAGATTGTTGTCTGGATTTGTTCATTTTGGAAATTTTTAATCTTATTTCTGATATATTTATCGATTTTGTTTCAGTATTTTTTATCAGCAGGATTTCTCGAAAATTGCCAGTTTTTTCTGGCTCTATTTTTATATCTGGAAAATCCTTTAATTTCCTCTCTGATAAAGTTTTGTTGTGGTGGGAGTGCTGTTGATGAAGTGTCGTGTGCGTTAGTGGTGTTTTTAGTGTAGTCTGTGACTTGTGATTCCAATTCATCCATGCTTCTGGGGTTTGGGAAGGATTATTGTACTGTTTCTGAGTGTATTATTGAACAGGCACCAGTTTGTTCTTTTTTTTTTTTTTTGTTTCTGTTTGTGATGTGATAATGTATATTTCTGTAGTCTATTCCACAGCACGGCACCTAAGCAAGGTATGACGACTCTGATTGATTCCCCTCCCCTCACCCTGCTTCCATTTCCATTTTTTCGCTAGATATATTTTAATCCCAGCCAAATTTCAAGTTTTTTCCAGTTCTCTTCGCAGCACCCATCAAGATACGGGATGAAAGGAGACTACGCCGCCTATTTACCCGTGGAGCTGTTCATAAGTTGTAGTCTATTCCTATTTTTATCGAGTTTGATCAGAACTAGGTTCAGAGAGGGAGGTGAGGGTAACTGGCCAATAGCAGTCGATCGTTAGGAGATGGTCTGTTTTAGAGTGTGAGGTTTTTCCAAATCTGGTAGGGGTGGGAGGGGAGGGGATTTTGAAGTTATTTTGATCAGCAACTCTTTTTACTTCTGTGATGAGTTGCTGTACATCTAAAATTGGTGTGTTTGGTGTTAAAATCCCCGCAAATCATAGAAGGTTTTCCTATACGTAGGATATTTTTTAAGTCAGGGGGGAGCAATGTTTTTCTTGTGGATGGAAGGAATAGAGTATATTAAAGTAAAATGTATGTCTGGTCCGAGCAGAGCAGTGAGTACAACGATCGTTGCCTCTGCTGCTTCAACTTGGTGTTGGTATGTTGTAGTGTAATATGGATTTTTTTTTATTAGATTCGCAGTGCCGCCGTGCAAGTGGTTCATGGCGTCTGGTGTTTATCTGTCTTTATTGTATGTGTTGTAGTTGGTGAATTTAGGGTTTGTGTCGGTCCCAGGTGGGTGTTTTGTGTAAGTAAGATATCAGGGTTGTGCTTGTCTATGAAATTCCACAACTCGACAATGTGGGATCTTACACCATCTGCGTTCCATGTGATTACTGTGAGCCCAAAAATATTTCTAGGATCATTATTAGAGTTAAATTTGGGTTACCATACCCGAAAAAAATATGTTTAGTTTATCGTTTTTGTCGGCTACCTTGCTTATGGATTCGCATCCTTTCGGATGTCTACATATATTGTCAATTTTCATGATAGCATTGAGCATCAACAAATCTCTAAGACATTCCTTTCATATTGTTTGACTGAAACTAGAAATAATTGGTTATCTCACTAACAATTGTATGTTGGTTGCTCTCGTGTCGACAGTTCTGAGAATCAAGACACTTAACATTGTTTACCTAGAAGTTTTTCAGAGTATACTTATTAATAATTCGTCGTAATTTATCGTTATAATTTTTTATTTTTGGCAGAACCAAAATTTTTATTCTATTAATGAATACTTTGTATTGTTAAATTATAATTTTTAGAAGAATTGACTTTTTTCTTTGTATGGAAGTTATTATTTATTTTCCAAAGCGTTCAGTATTATTTTTCAAATTCCATTTTTTTTATACTGTATATTAATATTATTTTCACTCTTTTATATTTATGTATTTCGCATCAATTCATTTTCTATTTAATCTGTTTTATTTTAGCTGGTTTTTTTAACCTCAGTGCTCTATTCCAAATTTTCGAGGAATATATTTCCATGACTCCAATTATGTTGTCCCGATCGACAGAAACCTTGTTCAATGGTCTTGATTAATTTTTATTCAAGACTTTAAATAAACCATTGGCTGATGAGATTTCATTTACGCTTATCTCTGACAAGTGTAAATATTATAAAACTGATACTTCACCTCTAGATACGGACCGCATTCTTCATTCCCATCTGATCTAAATTTATGTAATCGATTATGTGCGTGTTATCTGCTAAATCATTATTTTCTAGAAGGACGATTGCCGATTATTTCTGTTCTTATATTTTTCTGTTATGATTTATATTCATATTATTTTCATCCTCTCCTTTTTAGTTATGGTGTATTTCATACGTTCATTTTTTTTATTTTAGTTTCAAATGCATATTTTTAGGTGTTTTATGTACCCTCCTGACCCTATTCACATTTTTCACAAATTTATTATTATCTTTAATTTTTAGTCATTAACATTTTTAATGATTTCCAATAATTAAATATTTATAAACATTTTCGCAATGATTATCATTATATGCTCAGATAATAGTTTTTATGTTCCTTCTCAACAGAAATATTGTTCTTCATGAAAAGTTTCCTCGATATGTTGAATCTCACTTTGTGGTTTTGTCATATTGTAAGCATTATTCTTCTCAAAAGTGATTTAATAATTTGGTGAGACTTCTTAATGAATATTTCAAGTATCAGTCATGAAAATTAAAGTGATATTTTCGAATAATGTGTGTTCTCCAATAAAACTTTAATAAAAAAAAATACAAGTTAAAAAAATTTATTTAAGACTCTGATTCAACTGTTAAAAAATATGTATGCATGAAGTAAAAATTAAAATATATTCATTTCTGAATCAAATTGACTCAATATTTAGGTACAAAATAAAACAGTTTTTTTTTTTCAATAATTATTCATTCAATCCCTGAAAAGAAAATTCTTGACTTCCATGTTAGTCACATATGTTTATTACGCATTTTTACTCATAAAAACTTTAATACGTTGTAGGCAGATTGCGAAGAATACGTAATCTTCGGATAGTAGAAAATAATAATCACAATATTGTGAAATTAAAATATTCGCAAATAAAAATATTCACAAAAATTTTAAATATTCACATTACTTTAAATGAAATAAATGTGGTTTCCCTGATGTTTATTTTAAATTAAAAATAAGCATTATTTTATTTTTCGCAAGTTTTATTTAAAAATGTTAAGAAATATTATTTCTCAAGTAAAACAAACAATTTTTTGATTTAGAATTAAAATATATAGTGGAGTTTACTAGTGTTCATAAAATAATATGATTATAGTTAAATAGCAGATATTAGAATTAAAAATCAACTTGTAACAAAAGTTTAAATACATTAACATCAAGACTACTTTAACTCAAACATAGGTTATTCGTTAATTAACTATGGATAGTGATCAGATAATCATAAAAAAGATCATGGTTTCTGTTGAACTTTTCTCCACTTTTACAGGTCATTTTTATATCGTTCGTCGTTATAGTTACATGAAATCTTTTTGAAAAAAAAATTGTAACAATTTAAAATCCATATTATTTTGATGTTACTCAATTTTATTAAATTTCTATTATAGCATATTTACCGAAATGATCTTTGTAAATAAACGAAAGTGCAAGTATGTCGACAAAAGAATTTTTTAAAAAGAAGAATGGAAAGGAGACTACGCTTTTAAGAAGAAAAATGGTAAAGCTGTCTGCCTAATTTGTAATTCAACAGTCAATAGTTTTAAGGTAAGAAATTACTAACGTCACTAAGAAAAATTACTCTCCGAATTTACATTTCAATATACGGCAAAAGCTGAGTTAAGAATTAAAAAACAGTTATCGATAAAATCTTCAGTTAATACTGCACCCAATTTCATGTCCAAATTTACTGAAAATGATAGAACTGTAACAGAAGTTTTAAAATTGAGTGGAACATCGAGCTATCAAAACGAGCAAGTACTGATGGGTGGGGAGGGTATTTATCAAAATTTAATTAATACCTGTTAAGACATCGACTTCCTATAATATCAATCTTTTAAAATCAATGATCGACATTCAAACAACACGCCATTCAGATGAACACCGAATCCCAAAACTAACGTTACATTTGTTATCTCTATTGCTTGGCAATATAAATAATTGTGTTGCATTTAGTTTAATGCTTGATGAATCAACCGATATTTCTGTTCAAGTTCAAATTACAGGTTTTATTTTATTAGTGCTTGAAAATAGAATAACGCGGGAAGAATTGATCGATTGAATGACATTAATAGAAACTAATCGTGGCATATATAAGGAAGTTTTTGATGACGCCCTTTTACTATGCCAAAGATAATTTAATAAGTATTGACACTGATGGAGCAGCAACGATGGTGGGTAAAAATGTAAGACTAATTGGTGTTTCAAAAAAATATGAAAATATTTAGGATTTTATTGCAATCCATTGTATTGAGAGCTTTGGGAACATCTTAGCGTCAAAAACTTTAATTTTTCAAAAGTGTTTAGACCGGTCCTTAAAATTGTACTTTTTTTGCAAACCAACTCAAAAAAATACCGTCATTTTCAGAATTTCATTGACGAACTCAGTTTAAATGAACAAATAAAATAATGTATCGTTATTCTGCACAGTGAGGTGGTTATCAAAGTACGATATATTGGAAAAATATGCAGTTTTGTTGTAAGCTATTATTGCCTTTACAGACAAAATGGCAAAAATATCGGCAAAATATATATATATATATATAGTCTGGATCTATAACTTATTGTTTTTCACCAATTCAATGGAACATTTAAAAAATTAAATTTATCATTGAAGGTTAAGGACAAAACTATTTCGGAATGAAAATCAGATCATTTTTAGTTTTTTTAAAACTAAAAATGCAGTAATATAGTTGTAGTCGTACTAAAAATGTGGTTGTGGTTTTATTTTAGAAAAAACTACAACTATTCCAAAATGATGTAATGGAACAGACATGAAATCCCTTTCCACTCTTAAAAAATGTTGTTTCAGAATCTGATATTCCTCCTGCAGTAATTATTAACTGTTTAACTAAATTAAAAAAAAATATGCAATACAATTTGAAGATTTATTAGAATTAAAATCAGCAAGTGCAATTTCATTAAATTCGTTAAAAATCGATGTGATAAACAATGGTTTCACAATAGATAAATGTTTACTTCCTGAAACGGCGGCAGAAGAATTAGAATTAATAGAGATGCGCGGAGATCAAGGTCTCCAAATGTTCCATAAATCGGGAAAATCGATTATCGAAATTTGGAAATGTGTACCAAAAAGTACAAAGATTTGATAAATGCAGCATGTTGTTTACTGTCGATTTTTTTGATCGACATATGACGCAGAATAACATATCATGAAATTAATAATATATATAGTTTGTTTTAATTTCAATTACATTTAGCACAAATATTTTCAATTTAATAATTTATCGTTTCCTTTAATTTTTATACCGAAAAAGTTTACTATTGTCCTTTTACTCGATATTTCACCGTTTACTTTAATTTGTATACTTAACTGAATAATTTAATAGTAATTATAATTAAAAAAAAAAAACGCACCTTGAGTGGCTAAATCTGTTCTTTGCAAAACTTTGCATTGAACTTTTTAAATCTTTTTTATTATGTTTGATTTCAAGACCTCAAGTGGATCACTTTGATCCACGATTAATTCTTAACGTACAGTGCCTCTTACGGTAGAGATTGGAGTTCTCGTTCCTTTCTGAGAACTGACACTGCCTCTAGCGGTTGAGATAGGAGTTATCGTTCTTATCTCAGAACTGTACTAAATACTTGAAAGCGGTGACGAACTTGTATTATTGCGTTGAATAATTTAGTCGGATACATTGGATCAACTTTATTTAAAAACAAATTAAGGAAATCAAGTGAATACACCCAATAAAATTAATCGCTTTAATTACCAATACATATTGAGATGTGATTTAAAAAAATAACGTTATTAATTCCGTAGTGCAACATTATTCTCAAGCGTGAGTTCATTTGGCATTCCTCTGAATTAACGCTACGTGTCGTGTCTTCTTTAAAATCAAATACATGAGACGCATTAGCTCTACTATCGCGACATGCACTCGAATAAGCGTTTGTCATCTATTTAAAGGCTATTGTTGCTATATTTTGAGTGGACTGTAATTAACTAATTAAACAATTTTTACTAACAACAAGCTTTATTTTCGGAAACGACACTTAGACGTTCCTTCTTCACTAATCATACATACAAAAAAGAAAAAAAAACTCCCCAACATAAAAAGAAATAAAACCTTTTGGTAAGGCAGTCGCAGAGCCGCTTGGCAACTAATTTATCCAGGGGTTTAAGCACAATTTGACAGTCGATCGCAGCGCCATTTTATTATTTTTTTTATCATGGGAATTAACCGGCGGCGTTAAAATTACTGTTACGTAAAGAGATATTAACAAGAATCACATATTTTCCTGAGTACCAGCCATGGTGGCATTGTACTCCTGGTCCAATTAACAGCAAGATGGAGGAAAACAAGCAGATTATTTGGTATTGAGGTACGGATCAGAAAAGCTGCAGGAAGTATGAAAGGATGATAAAATAGGTTGGACGAATGTTGGAATACAAAGGTCTTGCGACCTTTAATCGCCATTCGACAAGTTATAAATTGTGTTGCTTCGCACTGTTACTTGTTGAGGAAATTACAAAATGTAACCGATGGTTTTAAGAACTGAACCCAAAAAAAAATGAAAAGAAGAAAAAGAAAATGTTGAAAAACAACAAAAATATGAGTTCGAAAAACTCCAGCTACAGCTCGAATGCCAACGCTTATCTGCCATGGATGCCCAGTTATCAACTGAAAATTCAAAAGGAATTAACCAACTCCCTAACTTTGAGTTAAATAATTTCAGCGCTCTGTTGCCAAAATTTGATCCGAAAAAAAGAAGAACTAGGACTTTTTTTTCAATGTCTTTGAATGACAGGCTACATTCATGAAATTGCCATAGTCCTCATGGATCCCTTACTTAATTGGTACCCTGCCATCTGATATTATGTCTCTCATCGTTCGAGAACCTGAAGAAACACAAGGATATAAGAAAATTAAAGAAATACTTCTACGAAGGTTTAAATTTAACGGAGACAAATTCCGTCAACTCTTTGTTCAACATAAGAAGGATCCCGATAAAACATGGAGAGACTTCTTCTTTGACATTTCTGGGTTTTTTGAAGACTGGTTAGAGGAACTTGATGTCCATGACTTTGAAAAACTGAAACAATTTATCATTGCCGATCAGATTAAAAAGAAAGTGCCTCCCGAGGTTAAAGAACATTTCAATGACATCTGGTCAGATTGGATCACTCCGCTTGATTTAGTTGAAAAACTTGATGCCTATGAAAACATCCGATGTGGTATGAGGAAATCCCCACCATCATACCATCAAAAAAAATGTTTCCTGTCAAACAACCACCTCAAGACATAACACCCCATTTTCAAAGAGGTGATAAGGTTAGAAAAGAAGAACCCTCTGAAGTTGTATGCTATTTGTGTGGCACACCGGGTGTCATTAAACCAAAATGTCCTTCTTGTAAAGGAAAAGACAAGAGAAATCATGGAACTTTCAGTAGTGTGATTCTTCAATCTGCATCGTGTCCATCAAAACATCTGGCAACCCTTGAAGTGACTATCAATGGAGTCATGGGTACTGCTTGCGCAGACACTGCAGCAACACACTCAATTGCTGGTGAAACACTGTATCATATCTTGAAGAAACAAGGAACAACCTTTACAACTGATTCTCTTACAGTGTCTCTGGCAGATGGAAGCAAAATCGAGAGAGAAGTTAATACCACCTGTGTGAAGATTCGTCTTGGAGGTCGTGCATTGCCTCTAAATCTTGTTGCCATTCCTGGGGCGAAAAACAACAACATCCTTTTAGGTATGGATTTTCTAGAATCATCTGGAATTGTTCTTAACTTAAAAAGGAAAACTTGGTTCTTTGATGACCAGCCGAAACGTCAATTTCACTTCGTAGAGCAGATTCAAGAGTCCTGTGATGCTGTAAAATCGAGTGTTTCTCAAACGGCTGCACCGTTAACCTTAAAAGAAACAGATCACCCTGATCTCTCACATGCAGATAAAGTTAATCATCTGACTTACAGGCAGCAGTTGGAACTGAAAGGTCATCCTGATCAATTACGTGAAGATGAAGGTACCCACCTAACTGCCTTTCAGAAAAAGAAATTGAACGAACTCTAACTTCGGTATAGAAATAGTTTCTGTCTAGGAGGAGAAGCAAACCCCTTCATTGAACATTACATTGATACGCAGAACCATCCGCCTGTATCTGTGCCTCCTTATCGAGTGTCCCCCGCACGAAAAGAAACGATGAAGAATGAAATTGATAGACTCTTAAATGAAGGCATAATAGAACCTTGTGAGTCACCATATACAGCACCTGTTGAACTCATAACTAAGACAGATGGCACTATTCGATTTTGTGTCGATTATAGGAAACTGAATACCATCACCAAGACGGATTCTTATCCTATACCACGAATTGATGATCTACTACATGATGCCAAGCATACTCGGTATAACTATGTCTACAATCGACTTAAAAGCTGGCTATCATCAGGTGAATGTAACTCTTGCGGACAGAGACAAAACAGCTTTCACGTCTCCTTTCGGAACGTAACGCTTCATAAGATTGCCGTTTGGACTCAAGAACGCACCTGAGACTTTTCAACGACTTATCGATAAGTTCAGAAATGGTCTGCAAGATGTTTTTATCCTATCTCACCTTGATGATGTAATAGTTTTATCAGAGACTTTCGAAGAGCACTTGAAAAAATTTGAAAGATGTTTTCCAAAGACTTTCTTTATTCAAACTGACCGCTAACCGTTAGAAATGCAACTTCGCATCTTCAAAGGTCAAATACTTAGGACATTTTAATACCCCTAAAGGTTTACAAGTAGATCCTGGTAAAACTGCCGCAATTCAAAACATACCAGAACCTAGGCCTGTAAAACAAGTTCAGTCCTTTCTTCAAACATGCTCCTGGTACAGGAGGTTCATTCCTAACTTTTCCGAACTTTTTAGTGAGGTTCTTAGCAACCTCACTAAAAAGTCCTCCTCCTGGTGCTGGACAGAAACAGAACAAGCCTCTTTTAACACTTTAAAGACTTTGCTCATGACACCACCTGTTCTCAGGCAGTGCGACCCTAACAAACCGTATGTTTTACGCACTGATTGATGCAAGTGTATACGCTCTTGGTGCTGTCCCCTTTCAAGCAAATGTAATTCCACCTGTAAAAGCTTTGCGTAGAAGAGGAAGACCTGCCAGAATAATTAAACCCAGCTCTCCCACTCCTGAAAATGCTCAAAAACACGCACTCATGCCACGCGCTACAATGTGCATATGCCCATAACTATTATATGAATTGAGCGAAATGAGAATTTAATAACAGTCAAAACACATTCATATAGTTTTGGGAAACAAAATAATTTCAAAAGTAGATTCAAAATAATCCAATATTTAAATACCACTATTTTTAGTCATTATTCATTTATTAATAATTTTAAGAAACTGCATTTTTATATTCAATTCCAGCAAATTTTTAAAAGAATTGTTCTGTTAAAACAGATAATTGTTCCGTTTAAACAGAACACTGAGAAATAAATTCATCTGTGATGAAATATTCGTAATCTCGCGCTTTCATGTTAAGATTACGCTTCTAGAGATTGTAGAAGCTCAGAGATCCGAAATTACTAGTTTCTCTTACATCGTCAGCAGCAATCAAATATACGGTCTCAAGGACTCCATACACAGTCTGATTCTTAGCATTAACTTTTTTAATTAATAAACAAACCAGTTAAATTGTGAAAAGAACACATTTAAGATAAACCGAAAGAGAAAAATGGAGGTACACGCAAGTTACGCTTTCTTCGAGCGTCTAGGTCGCGAGAAAAATGAAGTTTGCATTGAAGTATCTATGGGCGCTTAGAGCGCTCTTCAAGCCCAAATCTTGTACATGAAAAGCTGCTTTGAAGAGGTCGATTTTTCATTTTTTGATGGTATAGTCTAAAAAGGTTTTTGATGAAAATCTGGCATGCAGAATTTTCATTGGTTGAGAGGTGAATAACGCTGATATTGCTATTGGTAGTCCTTTTTGATTGTAAGTGGTTAATAAATATGGAGTGTGTGGTAAAAAACATTTTAATTTTGGAAGAAATTTAAATGGTATTATATATGAGTATGATTTGCAAAAATTAAAATAACGGTGTTGCATTTACTTATCATTTAATATCAGAGTTTGAATAATTGCAGTTATTTTTGGCGTATTATTTTTAGCTGATTTAATTTTAGTAGATTAGTTAAAAGTCCTGGTAATAGAGAGAAAATTTCTGCAAGTTCATGAAGATGGTCTATTGCTTGAATAATACTGTTAACAGGATTATGGTTTTTACTTTGATTATAGTGGTGAGGAGTATTTTTACGAGTTTTTGGTGTTTCAATGGTAGGCAGCGCCATCTGTGACGAAGAAGTTACAGTTAGAGCGAATGTGAAATCTCTGATGGTTTTGTTTTGTGAGATTTTGTTATTTTTAGATGGTTTGGGGAAGAGTTTACAACCTTTGTAGGAAGTAGAATGTCCTTTTTCATTACAATTAATACAGGTGATTTCATCCATTTTGTTTTGAATTAGGCAATCGCGAATGGGGCTGTGCACCGAAGCATTTAATGCATCTTGGAATAATATGCCAGTTTTGTGCACTATGATTAAATTTATTACAATTGTAAAATTGGGTGGTAGTATTATTTTTGTGGTTATCTATTGTAATTGAGATATACCAAATTTTAGTAAGATCAAAAATATTTTTTGATTTGTTTCCTTTCTTGGTAATGTGACCATGTAGATCGGTAGGGGCAGCTTTGTTCGCCTGTTGATTAATTGGTTAACTACAATAGAATAGGTAAATAATTATATGTATTAAATGCAGTTATAATATTGCTGGGAACGCTGGGAAGTATTTCGAGCACATAGGCCGCGGAGCGGCCCTTAAGCTCGGGTCGGTATTATTATAGCAAGACTTGGCTTAAAAGTTGAAGATTAAAACATTCTGCTTGATGGGATCAGTAGCTGTGCTCTGATTGGTTGTCTCTGAGGTCTGGTAAGATTAGCAGTTTCGATGTACAGGTTTCGGTCAGGGGTGGCGCTGATAGCTTGGTTTCCTATAGGTTGCTGTGGTATGGAGGGGAGCTTTCCTATTGGCTGCCCTTGGCTGATGTGTTTGAATTTGGGGTTTGTTTATGTTGTGTGGCGTATACGGCTTGTGAATGAAGTTATTAAGTTGCGAGTGTATAAAAATTTTTTGTTTAAATTAAATTATAGAGAATTTAATGTGTGAGAAAATTAAGGAGGGTTGTAAGAATCAAGAAGTACTATTCTGGGTCGTTTAATGTTTTCTCTTGGGGTGTAATTTTCAAGATTAATCATGTTGATGTTATTGGTGAGGTTTAGAGTGGAGAAAAAAATTTTTGGCAATTTTTTGGATATGTTTTCTAAAAGTGGGGATTTTAGTAGCTTTTATGATTTCATTATTTCTGATGTACCATCTAGATTTAGTAATTAATCGGAGAGTTGAGCTTTGTGTTTTTTCGAGTAGATTAATATTACTTTTTGCCGCATACGCCCAAATTGGACATGCATAAGTGATAATTGGTTTGAGAACGGCTGTGCACAGATGCAATTTGTTTTTAGTAGTCATTTTAGAATCCCGGCAGATTAGGGGGGAAATACTGCATTTTGCTTTCCGGAATTTTTCACGCGAGTAGTTAATGTGTGGTTTCCATGTAAGTTTTTTTGTCTTGTATTACTCCGAGGTATTTTGTTTGTTGAGACCACGGTATTTGTGTATTGTAGAAGGTTGG
>BMAW01126825.1:0-19568 GCA_019974015.1 Nephila pilipes | reverse complement strand
AATTAAATTTTAATATTTTTGATGCTAATATGTTGAAAGACTTATGCTAGACTATCATAGTACTCAGCAAATCTGTACAGTCGCTCACTATATTAAAGAGCTAAGTCAGATTACAATAGTTTCCGAAGCTCCTCACAGCAATTAGACTTCAAAGAACCTCTTTCTCCGGTTTCATAAGGCTGACCGAATCTTCTTAGCCAGGTAGAAAGGGATACAACTCTAGACGCACTTTCCAAAATATTTTGAGCATAGAACTTGTAATATTTTCAAGTCCAAACTCTCAAATCCACTAATCAGAGAGCGAGTAATTGAAAGACACATATCCTCCATAAGATCGTTTCGAAAGTATTCTCACTCGAGCATTGTTAATGGTTGGATGATTTTGTCTCTTATGGCTGAACGATTCTCGCTCCGTCAAATAATAAACTTAGCTTCTTAATACAAATATGTTAAATCTCTGGTGACTTACCGAGATCCCATAAGAGGTTCTGATCAACCTAAATTTGATGGATTTTAATATTTTAAAAATTTAATATATTGTTATGAGAAAGGAAATTTTAAATCTGAATATTTTTATTTTATTTGTGATTATGAGGTAATTGTTTTTAAAGCATAGGAACTCCATACTACCTCTGTCCTAAACTAGAAAGTTATGTCTCTTGGTTCTTCCGAAGCTCCTACTAAAGCACTTTCCCTTAATTTCCTCATAATGTTTTCATATTTAAAAACTAATTTTTCATTTATATAACTATAACAGAACTATGTTATATTTTGACTCAATATCTACAATTGGCTTGTAAATAATGTTTATTGCCATGGAAAACCTTTAACCGAAATATGTTCTTGATAGGATCTTTAGGAAATACTTTTGAATTTACCTTGATAATACATCAGTTTCTTAAACATGTTTTATACATGAGTGTAGTTTTGAAAGGTTTAGATACTTTTTTACTACCATACTTTATTTTTTGCATACACTTATAAATATATTAGCTGCTCCTTTATACATACTTTAATTTCCGTTTTTGGAAATAATAGTTCAATTCTCTGTTTTTTGTAGACAGAAGTAATTTCCAAAATTATATTGAAGCTACTCAAAGTTTAAAATATCAAAGTTTTTACTAGCTGTGTGGATTTTCAGTGAAAATCATATACAAAAAAATGATATATACTTATAGGATAAATTTTAAGGGGTAGTAGAGCATACAATATTTATTGCTTGTATATGAAGGTATCAGCAAGCGTGAGTGTTAAACATAAACTATTTATTTACAGCATTACTGATAAGTTCTTCGTTATAGCAATATTTATAAAAAATCAATATTTGAGTTCACCAATAGTTATTCATGCATGAAATTGTTAAAAGAAGTATTACTCATAGTTTCAACTATATAAAAGTGTTTGCTCACATGCACAGCAGCAATGGTTATTTGAGTGACCAAGTCCTTGAAAATTTCAACTGGATACTCATAAACGAAAACCTCGAAATGTTTTTATTAGAAATAATTGAAAATCAAAACATAATATGAAGCACTTTTTAAACAACAGAATAAGAAACCTATGTAACTTCTATTTATTGTATATATGATTCAAAGATTATTTTATTATCTTTACTATTCTAACTATAAAAAATGTTTGCTGTAATATGTTCTACTGAACTTAAAAGTTTGTTTACATAACCAGTGATATATAATGGTTTTTTTTATAGGATGTAGTTTTTTTTCAAGCTTGAAACGTCTTTTGTTCAAATATTTAAAGTAGATGTTACTTTAGTGAAAAAATTTGTTAAACAGAAAAATATTTATCTTTCATACAAATTAGTGATATCACTTCTAGTGTTAATTATTTTATTTTACTCTCTTAATTTTAGAGCAATGACGCAGTTTCGCACCTAATAATTCATTTATTTCTGTACGTATAGTAAGCTGGTTCGCTATTTCCCTTATAATTAGAATTCACATTTAAGAGGTTAAAGCAAACATTTTAAGGAAATTATTCGTTTGGGGAAACATTAATTGCCATTTCTGTTGCTGTAATGCTTGAAAATAATTTTGAGTCACATTTGGCAAGGCTAATTTTTCTTTTAATTTAACGTAATTAATTTTGAGTTTCTCAAAGAATAACTGAAAACTAATCACATAACAAAAAATGTTTCCGAAGAAGCTGAAGATGAATTGGATTATTTTCAAAAAAGAGAAAACGTTTTTTACAATAGAGATGAAATGAGATTTATTATAAAGTATTGAAAATAAATAATTGTTTCATAAATACACGCGGAATTTAATTAAATTTTACAGAGTCACATTTAATATTTATTAAGAGCTATGCGAATAATTTTTAGCATACGTTTTATACATTAAAAGTTAACATACCTGGTACATCTACAATTATATTTAATTATGGAAAGCTTACATTCGATTAAATAACAATTTTTTTAAATCTACGTCCACGAGAATTATGCAGGTTTAAAAGCTTTAAAAATAGTAAATATAAATCTTAATTATTAATATTACTGTAAATGTTTTTGAAAAATAATTTATATGAATTTAAATAGTTAATTTTTATCAATGATTAAATATCATTGATTAAAAAGTTTCTCATAGGATAGGAATGAAAATGGGAGCAAGTGCTTGAGCAGTTTAAATTTCATAAAATTATTCTAGGACATTTTATTAAAACTGTATCATAAAAAACTTTAACAAAGTGAACACAATAAAAATATTATGGTAATCCCCCACACACATTATATATATACATTTATATATATATATATTTATATATATACATACGTGTGTGTTTAAGGATACAAAGTCATTAAATACTCTTTGTTTTAACTTTGCTTGATTATTTCGAACACATAAATTACTGCAACTTTAACTCAAAGAAATTTTAAAAACAAATTAACTGATTTCAGAGACATATGTAAACATTTGTTAGCCCGTTATATTTTATCTCTTCTTCAATCAGCTACCGCTGTGTGCGTGTTCCAAATGCTTTAATACTTGAATTGTGATTCCTTAATGTAAAATGTCTCAACAGGAATAAATAATATTATGTACAAAATGTACTGAAATCTTCTTAAGATCTAGGATTACGATTACTGTCACTGAATCGAGTTTTTCTTGTAAAACAATTCTATGTGAAAATTTAAAAAACAACAACAAAAACAAAATATGTTGAAACCAAAAAAAACCATTAGTAAACTTTAAAGTATATATATATATATATAATGGTAAAAGAATATCAGTTAAAAAAATACTTTAAAAATATAAAAAGAAATATTAATTACTGAAGAAAAAAATATGTGCTAGAAGTAATATTTGATAGAAACAATATAAATATACATCAGAATTATAATAATTTAATATGTATAAAGTAAACCAAAAAGTAGGAAAATGAAAAAATTGAGAAAGAACGAGTATAAATTAAATCAATTTTTTCGCAGGCTTCAAACTGTGATTCTGGCTCCCAAACTATTTCTGAAATAATTGGACAACTTTCCATTAAGGAACATCGCCAGAATGACATCGAAGCCTAATTCTCAGTATGTAATCTAGTAGATTCCATGCCCGGAGGAAGAAGAAGCGTTTGCACTCTCCCCGTCAGTTTAAACTAGGAAACCACTATTTTTAGATGATGAAATTTAGGACCATCGTTCTCGTATGGTGAAACTGAAACGTTCAGAGTACGAAGTCTCTAATAGGAGCCAGAAATGAATGTTATTGCAGCTTTCATCAAACGGTGTCATGGTGTCTCTCTTTTTGTGGTTTAACACTGTCTCAGGTTTAAGAAAAAGAGCTTAAAGATAGGGGCGTTACGGCTAACTGGCTATAAAGCCATTGGCATTTCGTCAGCTGTACTTGTATAGTTGTGTTAGCACATTACTCAGTTGCGAATTAAATATCGGATCACGTGTTACTTGGGTGAGGGCTTATCAACCTTTTGCTAAACAAACCTAACACTCACTCCGAAGCAGTTAAACATAAAGAAGCTGCTGAAGAGTCAGCTTTAGAAAGAAAAACGATTAGGCAGGTGATTATCTGTAGGAGTCGAAGACCTATAATATGAGCAAACCAGGATCCCATTAACGGAGCATTATAAAAACAGAGACATTTCAAATCCTATTTAAATCTTTGGGTGTATTCTAGGGATCTGGCTGGTTTAAGATGATAACACCGCATACCTGAGTCAGCTTGTGATGCAGTGAAAAATGCTTGCCGGCTCATTTGAAGATACCTGACACCATGTCTCACTAATATCCTACCTGGGGAGTAATAATTAAAGAGATTTACTACAGAGTATTCTCAATCACGTAGGATCCTCGGACCTAGGCTGGCGTAAGAACGAAAGTAACAAGTTTTAAAAAGAGGATGTATGATATATATATATATATATATATATGCATAATATATATATATATATATGCATAATTACATATCTTCGAAAGTCATTCAATAAGTACTTAGGAAATGCAAGAAATGGAGCTGGTTTGTTTTTATTAAGTATCATGACTCACTAAACAGCTGTTAATGTCCGAGTTCTTTCCATCACATGGTTTCATTCTTCTTGTCCATTCAAGCAAGAAACTTATGTTTATTTAGAAAATGAAGTGAGTTTGGAGTGGTATTAAACACTAATATTTAAAAAGCTTAATACAGTAAGAGATCAGAGCTGAGTTAGATGAAATTCAAGGCATATCTACTCCTGTGCTTGCAACTATTTCAAATGGGTAAAAGAGCTTAAACGTGGCCGTATTTCCAGAAAAGATGAACGTCGTTCAGGATGTCCAGTGGAAGTGACTACTCCCGAAATAACTGACAAAACCCCCGATATGGTTTTGAGTGATTATCGAACCATAGTGCTTCAAGCAGTTGAAGCCCTTGGCGTATCACAAGGCACATTTGTTTCAATTTTGCAAGAAAAAAATCTCGGCAAGGCGGATGACGTATTTGTTCGCAGTAGAAAATAAGCACTATCGTTTGGTCGACTCTAAGGCTATTTTGGAGCTTTCTCGTCACAGTCCTGACGTGTTTCTGCATCGGTACATAACTATGGAATGAACAGGGATACAGTATTACATTCTAAGGGCAAAATAACAGTCAAAACAGCGGGCTTTGATGGCGAACCAACAACGAAGAAAGCAAAAACGCTGAAATCAGCTGGAAAGGTGTTGGCCACAAAATTTTGAATTGCACTGGGAATCATATTCTCAAATTACTCTAAAAAAGAAAAAAAAAAAAAAACCAATGACTGGAAGTATTATGCATCGTTGTTGCACTGGTTGAACCAAGAAATCAAGAAAAAACGTCCTCATATGAAAAAGAAAAAGATAGATTTCCTTCAAAGTACTGCACAGTTGTACATATATGCAGTTTTGATGCCCAAAATCATGGAATTAAAGTTCGAATTATTACAACATCCATCGCATTTACCGGATTTGGCTCCCAGAGACTTTGTTTTATTTCCAAATTAAAAAAAAAAACAAAAACAAATGGTTCGTCGGACAGCTGTTCGCATTGATAGAAGAAATCTTCGCTCAAACAGATGCCTATTTTGAGGACCTTCTGAAATATTACATTTTAGATGGCTTAAAATGTTGGAGAAACCCTTGGAAAAGTGAAAAACTAATAAATAAATAAATCTACCCGAACTAATTTGCTTTCATATATTTTCTGTTTTAAGGACTTATATATATATATATATATATATATATATATATATATATATACGTATTATGTATGTATGTGTGTAAAAAAGTTTAAAAGAAATCTAATTTATAACTTTTATCGCTGTACTTTGATAATTTTTTCAATAGGTAAAGCTATTTTTGTAAAAAATATAAGAAATGATTTAAATAGAGATCCTTTAAATATCATTGCACGCGAAGTCTACAGTGTTAATTGAAATGGCAACTGGAACGGAAGTGTTTTCTTTATTTATAGCTATATATTCCTCTAGGACACAGACTGATTCAACTACATTTGTATGCACTAAAATTCAACAAATTCTTTCTGTTAACACATTGCATATATTTGATGTTGAATTACGCTGAATAATCACTGAGAGCACGCTCGAAGGGAAAAGTGAGATTCTTTCTCATAGTTTGGAAATTCATGGTACAGTTACATTTAATATTTCTCTTGTTCATTAAAGCTGATAAACTGCACTTTTATTCAGACAGTTGCATTTATTAGTGTCTGTCATTTAACTAGTATTGATTAACATTAATTTGCATGTCTGTGTGTGCCTGAGTGTAAAATGAATAAAAAGTATGTAAATATTATGGTATTCCAATTTTCATAGTCAAATATTTTATTTGTACAAAGTTGTGTGTTTACTCCCTAATTAAACAATATAATTATGATAAAAATTAAAATTGCATACCGAATAACGCTTTATTATAACAAAAAAAATCGGTTTTAACTAGTAGAAAGTTTTTATTCTGAAGAGACTTTCAATTATACCATTAAATATTAAAATATTTTATTTGTTTTGAATGAAATGTTTGAAGTCTAGAGAGAGATTACAAGAGCTTTAAATAAAATAATAATGGTTTTCATTAATTTAAACTTAATATAGTAACTTAAAATCTTATTATAATTAATACACTGTTGTCAAGAGTTTCTTAGTTCATGAGTTTAAAAAATAATTAATGTTATTATATATTTTCACCAATTAGTCTCAAAACTCTTACAAAAAGAAATAAATCTTAATCGCATAAGAAATTACAGTTATAATAGTGACAGAGAGTACAATTACTTATTTTTTAAAAAATCTTAATCTTTTCACTTGTAATTATAATCAAGACAGTAAATTTTTGATTCTACAGTTTTTACGAAAAAAACAGAAATATAATTAAATCTACGAACATTTTAACTTATTTTGGAATTTCGATAGAAGGAAGTATATATGAAAAATTTCTGTCTAATTACAATAAAGTAATTATTTTTTTAAAACTCAAGTACTTTAAAATATTTATGCACTTTTAAATTATTAATGTTGCATAAATAATGTTTCTTAATCAGAAGAAAGTTTATTAATAATTTATCGGGGAATAAATAGTTGAAAATAGCTTGCGATAAAACTCAATTAATGTTTTTTTTCCTCCATTATAGTAAAATTATTATTTTTTTATCGAAATAAACTCTGTTATAATATGTAAGCAAGTAACAATATCCATATTCGTATCATTTCCAATTTAAAAACTTTAAAGAATATTTCACAATTGCTGACTTCTTATGAAAATATCTTCCATAAAATTCAAGTAATGGAAATATATAAATATATGAAATGAAATTTAATCATAAAATTTGTCATTAGTTAAAAAAATAGCAAAATTAATGGTATTGAATGTTTTTTTAAAAGTGAAATAAATTTTTTATCTCTCTTTAGTTACTAATTTTAGGGTAAAATTTATAGTTTTAAATTTAACTTAAATTGTATTTTTAATTTTATATTGCTATAATAATTGCGAAGCCTCTCCGAACACTTTACAGAGCAAGTTCTAAATCTATCTTCACTAAGCTACATCACAGTTTTCAAGATCTGGGTTAGAAGAGCGATTCACGCTCTAGGCGCCCGTAGAATGTCAATATTCATGTCAAATAATTTAGATTGCGGAACATTTTAAGCAAATCCTGCAGCATCCACTTAAAATAAAATAGCCGTTTCACAACATTTTATTGATTGAAAGGAAGTCCTGACTTTTAGTTATAATAATTATTGATGTAATACTCTTGATAATTTAACACAGCAAATCTAAGTCGTAAACTTTTTAAAATCTCCTTTCTTTTCAAAAAAAAAAGTGTAGAGCGGCATTGAAAAGAAATCAGAACGTCAAATAATCATACTGTATTATATTTCCGAAAAAAATATTTGCATACAAAAATAGGAAAACGTAATATTGCAACATATAATATTAAAAAAAAAAAAAGAAAAAGAAACAAATCAAACGATCTGATGAAACAAATTCAGCTCCCTCTCTATAGAAGATCCTCTAGAATCCCTTCAGATGGATGACCCTCCTCCTCTTCCACCGGCACATACGCAATACCTCCTGCCAAGATTCCAAAGAAAATACCTAGCCTTGGAAAAAAAAAACGGTGATCCCATTCTCAATTCCTGAACCTTCCAACTGCATTGTAAACAATATAAACCCTTCACCAGGCACCACCACCATCCCTCAGTCTACCCAAGGGTCAACTGCGGCATCGCAGACATAAAGTTCAAACTCAGCTCCACCCATCACTATAGATAATGTCAGTAACTCCACTGCCCTTTTAAAAGAACTGCAAAATCTTACCGAACTGAAGCTCTCGACACGTCTCTCATCGACACCAATCTGAAAATTTTTCCTCAAACCCCGGCAGCCTACATTACCATCCGAAAATGCGTTGAACAACACATCTTATCTGCCTACACCTTCCAAACTCCAAGAGAACAAATGCATGAAAGTTATCATACGTGGTATGCCAACAGATATGCCTCGGCAAGAAATTATTAATGACCTTGCTGCCAAAAATTTTAAAGTCAATGAATGCTGCCCCATCACTAAATGAAGATCCAGTCTCCCCATGCCATTCTTTCTGATCTCTTTACCAAAATCCGAAGCTAACAAAAACATGTATAACATTTCCGAAGACTGCTTAATCAAAATCAAAGTTGAAGCTCTAAAGAAAAAGACCGACCCACGCAATGTTACAGATGCCAGGGATTTTTTCATAGCTCCCTGCACTGCTACTACTCTCCCAGATGCCTGAAATGCGCTTGGTTATGTAATAATCCTGAGGACCAACCACCCGAATGCTGTCATTGTACTTCACCTGGAAAAGCTCCTGGGCTGCTCCAAAAGTCCTATTAATAAACCGAAACCCGAAAGAGAAGAAGAAAACTCTAACCCTCCTCATCCACCAGCTGCTCCTCCAACTGTGAATGTTTGGGAAGAAAGAATAAATCAAAGAGCAATACAGATTCAAGCACAGCAACAGACGCCCGCTATCCACACCTCCAGTAGTGCACACCACCCACCAAGCTTCCACACGAATTCCAATAGCCCAGCCAAATAACATCTCTTCACTCTCTGGTCAGCTGAAAAATCCTCTTGTCCAAGAAATGTTTGGCACCATAAAATCATTCATAAACATCTCTGTTTCAAACATGAGAAAGGCCGATAAATTTATGGCCTGTGTTAATCTCCTTTACCTGGAATCTCCTTTACCTGGAAGCTCCATTAAAGAAGAACTCCTAAACTCCATCTATATCATTTCCTGGAATGCAGACGGCCTTCATGCAAGAATGGTAGAACTTGAAAATTTCATAAGATCCAATAGCCCAGACATCGTTTGCCTGCTACAGACTTTCCTCAGGCCCTGCGATTCCTTCAACTTTGCTAACTACACTACCCACAGAACTGACCATTAGTTTTTTCAACAATAGAACATTCCAAGTTAGACTCCAATCCTACCCATCTGATACATACAATATTCCTGGGGGTTGTCCGCCAGGCAGTTTGTTCTCTCCCCTATTGTTCCAAATTTTCATCTACGACTTCCCTACGTCACCTCAGGTAGAGGTCTGCCTATTTGTCGATGTTGCAGCGATCCTCACAAGCCACAAATCCACGCTGGAAACTCAAAATCTTTTCCTACATAGGAATCCTGGAAGACTGACTCTCCATCTGAAGAATCTCCATATACGCAGACAAATCTCATGCAGTTCTCTTCACAAAATCTACTAGAAGACTACCCTCCTCCAATCAACCTATTTTACGACTGCATTGAATAGACTGATAGCATCACCTACCTCGTCCTCCAGCTCGACAGTAAACAAAATTACCAAGACTACATCCAAAACACCATCAAGAAAGCCTCTAAGAAGTTCCACTTCCTGCAAGCACTACAGGTGAAAAAGTCTAAGCCCTCTCTCAGAAGTAAACTTCTTATCTACAAAATCTATGTTCTTCCAATCATACCAAATTACGGCTACCAAATTTGGGGGACCACTGCAAAATCCAACAGAAATCTGCTTCAACGTGCTCAAAACTTATTTCTACGCTTAATATCCAGTTGTCAATATCAGTTGGAATTAATTGGAAAAATTATAAGATCTATCAATATATCTAAATAAATTGAAATTATTGTTTCGTAAAAAGCTACATTCATAAAGATGTGCGAGAATATGTAACAGTACTTAACTAGCAAGATCATTTAGAGATACATCCTTAATTTGTTTATAGTTTTTTTTTCATTACAACCAATACGATGTTCTCTTTAGACTAAATTAAAAAGAAGTTTAAATTTCTCATAAGAAATAAAACTATTAATTTTTAATTATTTAAAATTAATTAATACAAAATTAAGTCCTCAATATCTAATGAATTAAACATATCTTCGAAGTCATAACTATGAATATTGTAAATCTTTTTATCTTTTATATAATTAATTATTTCATAACTATATTGAATGATTACAGATTTATCAAAAACTATCTGTAATGCTCTAAGCTAATATTTATTATTCATATTAGAATATAGTTCTTTATGGGTTATTAGGAAACAGAATGAGAATGAGTTAGTTTGCTGTGGTATTTGCTGTAAAATCCTTATTATCTCCATTGATCGATTTTTTTTCTTAAGTCTATACGTATGCCGCGTTTCGCTTCCCAAAAAACTATCGTATTAACGTTCTTACCATTCATATCGCTTTCATCTTCTTCGTAGAAGGTTCACTGAATATTAACCATTGTTTGATTGTTGCTTGGGTTATGGCGTGTGAAGAAGAGTTCCGGTGTCATCGACAATGGTAACCTGAACAAATAATGAAAATTCGACGCGGCACAATCAATTCAACTAACTTATAAATCAGGATCAAATTGGTTTCTTGCCTTTCTTACAGATTGAAATCCACAATACTTACACCATTTTGCCTTAAAAATGCTATCTCTCACAAAAAAGATGCTCTGTTTAAGCTACCATCAAAAAGAGTATTGTGTGCCGTTAATTTACTAATAGCTATGAAAATGATTCATTTTAGTCTTTTTTAAGAAGTTCATGTTTTTTCATGGAATTCCTTTTTACATGCCATTTGCCATACTTTCTGTAAATTACCTAGAAGCTTGTAATTTGTTTGCTCACATAATTTCTATTTTCTTTTGGCATGTTGGGAGCAAAATTTAGTTTTTAGTTCTTGAAATTACCAAAAATATTTCTCTATAATTCTTTTTTAAGAGTTTTTGTAAGGGTACTAATATCCTTAATTTATTCAGAATTTCTAGTTAAAAAGTAATAAAAGGTTTCCAATTCGAACACATTATATATTTCAGTAGCTTATTGTTTTTAAAAACGCAACCCAGTCGAATAATTTTTGTTACATTCTTTCTTCTGAAGAGTAAAAATTTTTATTCGAATAATTTCTATTCAATTTACGGTAAAGTTTTGTTGATAAAGTAAGAGTTCTCTACACAACTTTTATTCATTTATTTTTATTGTAAGTAATGTTTGAGAATAAACTAAAACAAAAATGACTGAACAAAAATAAAATGAATACAAAAGGAACATAAATGCAAAATGAAATTCTTTTAAAGTAAAAATTAAATTAAGAACGAAATAAAATTATATGAACAGATATGCAATATCCGTTAAATAACTGTATAATATTTACTTCAGTTAAATGTCTTCATTTTTGTAAGATATTTCGTAAATAAATTTAAGTCAATGCTTCTTGAAAATTCAGAAAAAAAAACATTACTGATGAATTCTGTTGTGAGAGCAAAACATAATTATCATATATTTCTAGCGCTCATTGCTTCCACTAACGCTTTGAATTAAAGTAATTTTAACTGTTTTATTCTTTTAGAAATGTAAAAGATTTCCACTTAATTATTGTTGTTTATATTTACGCAGATATCTTGATAAGTATTTGAATCATAAATATTTTGATTTTGATTTTTATTCTTTTATTTATAATTTATGTTACACTGTATAATAAACAAAAAAAAAAAAAAAAAATGAATTATAGTTATACGAACTGAAATGAAATTTATAATAGTGAAAAATAAGTATAAGTTATTTTTTAATTCTAGCTTTTATTTAAAAATGGATTAAAATGTATAATTTATTTTATAAATGTAAAACAATATGTAGTTTAAGATAACTTGAGGCCTTTACTAAGATACCTTCTTAATTATCAATAGTTTAAAATACCATCAGCTAATTACTTAAATATGAGATGAAAAGAAGTAATAATGCGTCAAGCTTTTATAAATTCATATTAAATTGACATAAAATGTTTTTTTTTTCATTTATTCCAACTTTATATGAAATTTTGATTATTATTTATATTTTTACAAATAAAAAAACAAACTCTATCTTGAAATGAATATAAGAACTGGTAATAAGCCAATAGAAAATAATGAGTCTATTGAGTCTGTATTGAGTATTTGATATATATATATATATATATATATATATATATATATATACACATACATATAAATTAACATAATTTCCAAAAATAATAAGAAAACTGTAAATCGCTCTCAAGACTTTCTAAAATGACATATGGATATATAGTATAAGACTAAATGGGAAGAGAGGGGGCCTATGAATTTATGAATATAATTATCAAGAAATTATATTTCATTTTCATATTGAAAGCTATAAGCTATATCTGCAGAACTTGTTATGGGAATGAAGGCATATGAATGGTAATGAAAACATTTGAATGTTAATGAAATCGGCTGAAACCCAACTGTAGTACTGCACGCCAACTTTTACACCTACTTAACACATAATTCTAGCATGTATTAATTATTAGTGAGCAATGTTCATTAAGCTTCTATTAACTCTACGCCGGTGTAATGGATGTTTATGGGACAATTACTGCCGTATTTGTAGCACTGAAATTATGAACATCGCAGGAAAGTTTGCATAATTTGTAACAAATATTAATATAAATAAATGAAAACTGTTACGTTTGAGGGAAACATTTTCATCTAAAATTTATAATAATTCATCACTTCATCTTAACAGAAGAAAATATGCACTCATCGTTAAGTAATATTACACCTAGAAGGGATAATCAGATTGAACTATGATATTAGTTAGTTCTCATTAGCAAGAACTTATTAAAAACTCAACGGTGGTATGATAAAATTTACTACTCAAAATTTAAATTCATTACGACTAACAATAGGATGTTCATTAATAAGGACTTTAGTATGTTTAAGCATACTGCCATACGGGATAGCGTGGAATCGTAGATGTTCTTCATGGTGTCTTAACTCATCCAAAGCAGATTGGCAAGTAGATCTTGCAGATTTTGTGTTGACTATGGAGTCTTAATAAAATAATCTAGAGTATCCCATAATTTTTCTATGAGTGATATGTCCCGCGATACTGCCATCCACGCCATGTTACTACCGCCCCTCATGCAATTTTTTGAGATGGCAGTGGTGTGAACACGAGCGTTGTCTTGTTGAAATTAAGGACTGGGGGGGGGACGTTTACAAAAGGAAAATCCGCAAGTCCAAAGACCTCACTGACGTACTTCTGACGTGATTCTGATGTGGCAGAGCATTGTATGATATCACACCCCTGACAATTACACCTTACTGTCTGAATATGACGAGTGACAACATATCGTTAATCGGGGCGCTGACCGCTTTGACTCTTCACATGCGTACGGTTATCATATTTATCAAGACAAAAGTGAAACTCTCCTTGACCTGTTAAAATTCGTCAATGATTCATTATGCTCTTTCAAGGGATCAAAGATAGCCTCTGATGCCGTTGCCGTTGTATCGGATGCATACTTCATTATTATCGCCATGGAAGCATTCCAGAAAGATGCAACCATCTGCTATTGGTATTAGTATTTACACAATGTTGCAGATTGCTTAAATGTTTGCATAATGTCCGGAATTGGTATAGTTGGTGTGATTCGTTCTTGCGATTAAATTCTTCAATCTACTCTACTAGAAGAACATTCAGCTCTCTCTGAGCGAACTTATCATGAACGATAACTTCTTTGTACTTAATTCATCCAAAAGCGTGAAATTGTATCCCCTGCTCATTGGAGTGAATTGGTTATTACTAACGTTGCATTGAAATCAACATGAGTTCTATCGGTGACGGACCTCGTAATTTGGAACCTTTGTCAATTGACGATGATGACACTTGAGTTGGCACCTCCCACTCCTAAGATTTTGAGCCCCGACAGATTTAACCTGCATCAACCCTCATTACATGGTTGGTATTTTGTGGCATCACAGCTCGAACCCATAACTCGACGAAAGCCACCGGCCTTGACTCTGCGACCGTAACCACAAGACTACAGTTGCCACATGTCCTGTGAAATCGATATGAAGTGCAACTAGGTAAAATGACCATCAGCCTTTTTAAAGTCCTACTATGCGACTCTTCTATAAGACATTAAATTGATTGTAGCTTTCCTCTGAAAGTTACTCTAAATTTAAAAGTGGCAAATTAAATCCAAATACGATATACAGAATCCAAATTACACGCTTTGGGAGGAACTTTTAAACGGTTTTCAGTGGCATGAAAAGTCACTAGTTTGCTGACATCATTGACGCCAATGAAATTGAAATTTTCACATTTGCATATCTAAAAGACGAATCAATTCTTTCATATATATTTCTTCTTTTTGGGTGAAACAATTTTGATGTAGCAAAAATATAGCATTTAAATATAGCAAAAAATATGATTATATTGCTTAAGTAGGGCAACACATATTTATTTTGAATATGTCTCACTCTTGAAAAATGTATACTGAAGTATAAAAATTACGGTGCTATAAGCAATTATTAAAATAATTCTCATGCGGTAATTTCATAAAGAAATGGAAATAATTATATTTCTAATTAAAATAATAAAATGCTCAGAACTACTTTGAACATTTTATAGATATTACAAACTGTATTATATTATTAATATAAAGTATTTTGACTGTGAGTGAAATGAATCATTTGGATTTCTTAATATATTAATAGCTTACTAAAATTTCATGGACAAGAACAGTCATTTATAATAACGTTATTCTCTGAGAGTGAACAATAGAATTAAATTGAGCTATATTTCAAATTCTAAATAATGTCATGATATATATCTCTTAATGCTATAATACATATTTCTCGAGTAAGATCCTGTTTAAACCTAAACTTTTAACATTATTCACTTTCTTGAGGTAAAGTTTGATTAATTGTGGCAATTTGTATTGTCTTTAAAGTAGTTTGAGTTTCCAAATATTTCTTAAAGTTAGGAATTTCTTTAATACAGTGGGAATAGCAAGTGTCAAATATTTAAACATTTCAAGTATATCTATGGGCATAGAAATGACATTATATTCCATAATAATTTTTTAATCAAATAAATTTAATTCAACCATTGCATTTAATTTTATTTGAACCGAAAGGTTTTGAAATCTCAATCATTTATGGAATTGTTTAAAGGAAACAAAATCAGTATATTCATTTAATGTAGTTACTCTATTGGTATGGAATGGTTCACTTGCGATTTTTTACGTATTCTAATATACACAAATTCATGTATTAATTATACTATTTGATTATTGTCAATAACGAATGAAAATGCATCTAGTGAAGATGAAGATTAATTACAGCTATGTAAATTATTCTGATGAGATATGATTTAGGCAATTAAACATTGATTAAAATGTATTGCATTTATAGAATTAAAATCTTGCGAATTAATTAATTGAATATTTTTTGTGAGTGTCATATTTGTTGTATTTCACACAAAAATTGAAGTGTAGTTTAATTTCATAAATTCCTTCGAAACGACTCTTTTAAAATGTGTGGATCGATTAAGAAGTTTATTATAAAATGTAAAAACATATTAAATTAAATAAAAAGTATATGTTCATATAATGTTCACATATTTTATTGACACATTTAAAATAGGATTTCTTTTCAATAAAATTGTAATGAAATGCATAAAACTAAAGTAAATCCTTTTATATAAATATGTATCTTCAATTGCTTCTATAAACCGAAAAGACAAAATATACATTTCCCAAATATAACTTGCATGTTGTTAAAATGGGTGGAAATTCTCATTCATATTGCGAAAATTCAGAGCTAATCTATAGTTAAGCTTCAAAGCCTTCATGAGTTTCCGAACTTTTGGCCTTTTCGGATGAATTCACCTGTTGAGAGGAAGTTCCCAGGAATGAAACTATACGCAACACTCTAATGTATCGTAGTCAAAAGGCAATACCATACAATTCCCTGGATATTTGTGAAATAAAATTTAACTCTTTAGTATAGGATTAGAGACTAAATTAAATAAAGTGATTGAATTTATCTTAGATTATATATATGCGTGTTTTTAAAATTTCCACTTTTATAATGTTTTATTTTTTGATTAAAGAATGCAATTTCTTAGCAAATTATTGAAGCATTTCCATATTGCTAATTAATATTTTATGAAATACTGTATGTTATGTAAATGTATAAGACTTCATTGAAAGAATGAATACAAAATGTAATATTATAAATTTATGTATGTTAGTGAGTTACTGCAGATTATTTAAAGCAAGGAGATTTCAAAAACTATAATAATTTATTAATGCTCTTAGTATTTATTTAGATGAAATGTAATCGACAAGATGCTATCATGACAACAAAGGGATATTCTTCGCCAAATTTAAATAATAATATGGATAAAAATAAATAAAAATTACAAAAGATGTATTTAATGGGACAAGTGATTATCTTCAATGATTCATTCATTCTGTTTTATTCCTACCTTAGAATCAAACTAAGATTTCATTAAGTCAGCCGATGTATTTGTGATATTTGGTTGACCAGCCTTTCTAGAGATAGTATATAATTATTACTTACTTTGAATTATTTACTCTTTTCTCTAAATTCTTAGCTTCTTTTAAGAATCAGGAAAACGATTTTTCTCACTACTTGAGGATTGATAGTTAAAACCACTTCTGGCATTTAGTGCATAGAGTATCATACATTTTCTTTGAGTGAATGCTTGATAGCATTAGTTACAAGAAATCATCTTTTTTTAGTTGTTCGTAACATAATTAATTTTTTGAGTAAATTTACGTTTCTGGAACTGATAATAATTTTTTTCTATGTGATGAAGGATGCTGCCGGTTATTATACTGATTGTAAAACGTCTAATTTGTCTTCTAGCATCATGATAATCTTGAATTTTGTTATTATACTTTTTATAAGAATAGGTTTTTGTGTTTTCTTTTTTGAATTATAATTCGAATTGTGATAGAAACTTTCTTTTTGAGCATCATGTGATTTATTTGTGTCATAATAACTGGTTCATTAATTTTTTTAAGAAAGAATGTATGATCTAGAATCATTCTCTTGGAGATAAATCTGTAATTGGAGAAGTATCGTAGCTGACTTCTTTTAAACAGGAGGTGTGGAATATATTCAATTCTTCTATTCTCTTTATTATATTATGGTGTTTGTGGTCCAGTGGTTTATTTAATCTACTGCTAGTTGCACAATTATTTTGT
Source organism: Nephila pilipes (assembly GCA_019974015.1). Classification (NCBI taxonomy): domain Eukaryota; kingdom Metazoa; phylum Arthropoda; class Arachnida; order Araneae; family Nephilidae; genus Nephila; species Nephila pilipes. Next base: position 2,040 of record BMAW01126825.1, on the reverse strand, counting down.
TTAGAGTTCTTTTCGTTCCTTCAATTTCAATCATTACTTCTTTCTTTCTGAAAGGAAAGTCTTGTGATTTTAAATAAATTCAGCATGCTTTCTCCAAATTTCAATTTGGAATAGAACTCTCTTTTTAGTACTGTTTTCCACACTTTGATGGTCCTCTAACTCAATATTATGTTTGTTTTGATTTTATATCTGAGAAAAATAATCTCGGTGAATGGATATCTTATCTCTCATCTCTCTCTCTCTCTGGATCTCTTCGTAAAATTTGATCGCAAGCTTGATTGTTGTTTAAAGGTTTTTTCTTTCTTTCAAGTCTGAAAACTCTTCTGCGGAATAACTTTTAATTTCATAAATAAATAGGTCCAAGTAATTTCTTGGCTTCTATAATGATTACTAAAGAGTTGTTCAAATTTTTTCACAGTTAACTTAAACCCAAGTTAGAGGCAAATTTAAGACAATCATAAATAAATCCCCCTTCTTCATCTTCTCTGATTACAATCTAAGAAGTAGTTCAATCATGGTATACAGGTAAGAGTTCTTTGTTGGACGTGAACAGTTTGAGTAGTTAAAATAGGTAAGATACCGAAATTTTTTTGATATATTTGATTTTTAAATTTGACTTTTAAACAAGGTAAAATAAAAATTAAATCATTATTTCTATGATCAAGATTATGTATTAAACTTTAAATATCCACTCTAAATTTCCCATGGGCTATTTTTTCCTGGTTTTCACTCATTTTGTAATAATCAATTCAAACTTTATTACATCTTTATATTTCCTTTTCTCAAGTTGTCTTCTCTCCTTTTCTTTTTCGTGTTTCTTTCCCCCTTGGTCTAGTTCGTATTGATGATCATTTTCCTCTACTTCGTACTAATGTTCTTCTCCTGCTCGTCTTTATTTTTGCGTTCATTCATTATTTTCATACCCATTAGGACTTTGTTATTTTTCAGTTTGATAACCTTGAAAGCATCAGTCTTTTTTATTTTCAATTTAAATTTCATGATTCGGAGGTTTTGTTTTAATGTATTACAAAAACACGAGAATACTAATGCTAACTTTTATTTAAATATTTCTTAATAATGTTTAGAATTAAAAATGTATTAAAACATAACAAAACATAGACATATCAATAATACACAAAAATGTAATTTACAATAACATTCAAATTATAGCTGTTAAATTTCGTATAAGTCTCTAACCGTAAATATTACTTAGCTACATACTTTTGCATTAATCAAATATCGTTGCTTGCAATTACATTATTATCTTGGTGATTGAAACCAAACTTTACTTAACTTTAAATTAAAAATATTCACCAACAATGAATAAATAAAATTAATCAAAAAACAAATAGTTAAATTTTGGATAAATTTAATTTGTTTCTTTCTTTTACTAAAAGCTACTTCTAAATTAAATAAAAAAAAGGTTCAAAAAAAAAGTAATGTATTCAGACAAATCAAATTAACCTGTTTTAGAAGGAAAGTAACTAATGTTATCAAACATTGAATAAACAACAAACGAAATGTTTATTTTATAGATCGTAGTCTGCTTATGTAATGAAATAAACTTCACGAATGGCGCATAATAACATATTTTTTGTATCAATTGTCTTTAACGTCTTTAATATCGAAAAAGCGGTAACAGGAATTTCTCATTTAAGATGACTGATGCTCATACTTCATTTCATATTTACGTGATTTTTTTTCTTCTTTCAAATATTCTTAAATATAGTATTAAAGCTTCGGGTTAAAGGCCAACGATTCGGAAACGTATAGGATCAACAGTGTAAAAATAAAATGGCGACGATTAAGACAGCATATTATCTAAGATAAGTGTTGTTGGATAAATATAAGAAACGCTCTTCGTGGCAATCTATTCACATTCTCTTGTATCAAATGAATAATTTTTACAGTCTTCATTTGTATGAAATTCAACATTTGATAAATCCATCGAACAAGATGTGTGCCATTTTTCAGCTAAACAATTCTTGAAACAGTTTCGAACTTATTTTTACCGTTTATCTTCAAGGAATCAAAGGATTT
>BMAW01126812.1:0-15522 GCA_019974015.1 Nephila pilipes | reverse complement strand
TATATATACATAAGTATATATATATATGTATATATATATGTATATATACATAAGTATATATATATAGTTATATATGTGTGTGTGTGTGTGGTGTTTTTTAAGAAATTTTTTTTAATTACAAGAAATACTTGCTTAGATAATTGGAGATTTGTCTGAGATTAATTAATATATGATTTTGCATTTTGTAGTTTATCAAAATTTTTATTAGGGGTAAAATACTTCATATATAATTAATGAAAAATGACTAATACGTATTAATTTACTAAGACATATATATCTCAATAAATGATATATTTTCATTATAATGGTTTAATTCATCAACTAAGACTCCTAATAATATGAACAGTATCATCAGCGTATGTTAAATTAGCAAGATATATCAAAAATACATATTGGATATCGTTGCATATCATCACAAATGTTCCTTTCAGACAAAATTTAATCCAGTAAGTGTTCCATGCAATAGGATACTGAAATTATCTCAAACAAAGAAATATATTGTTTAAGTTTGAAGAGAAGCTTGTTTGTAACGGTAAATGCTAATCAAAGTCTTGCATTAGAAGTTTTGTTGACTTCAATAAAAAAATAAACATGACAGTTTGATTTTAAGCGAAAATTTCTTGTATCAATCTCAGAAAGCGTGATATAACATATCTGAAATTTGGTATTCTTGAAACACAGTATCGGATGATTTATCAAGACATAGGTTTAAAATTATGTAAATTACTAAGAAGCAACATTATGAATTCATCGTTATTTAGTATGAAATTTTGCGGAGTTTCAGAACCCTAAGGAGTATAGTTAAAAATGTTTAATGTGTTATCATTTGTTAAGCGAATTGTTATCAGTAAACAGAATTTTGAGGAAAATTATAAATTAAATCTATTCAACTGGAACATTTATTTTTTAACATCAAAGAAGTTATTCTCATTCTGATCTGAGACAGTTTACATACCACAGTAATACATTTCATTTTCATGCAAAATTTCTGTCACATAAGTGTAATCAAAATGTTGGTTACGTGCATGTAATTGAATGCATTTAACATAATATAGAAAAAAAAACACTTTCTTAAATACGTTGTTCATACACATTGTGAACTTCCATTCGCCTCGTTATGATAGAAAACAAGCTTAATACAGTCTTCAATCAGTCGTAGCAAGTGTGAAACGATACGATTCCTTATGGCTTAGATATTTCCTTACGAAGAATATTCTCCCTATGCTTCCACTTAAATATTCTTAACCACAACATTTATAGGTCAAATCTTCATTTGTATCCGATGCCATTTGTTGAGCAATAATGCGTTGTAAGTAATTAAGATTCAGTGAGGAAACTGAATATCAGAGAATATTCGCAACTGTTTTCTTCCAAATTCTTGAGGGTTCAAGACTATTAGATATTATTTGCTGTCATGAATATTTTTCTCATCCTTTAAAGCCCCTTAATTTTTCATTTATTCATTGTGAATTTAGGATTCCAATTTGAATAGTAATTTTGATTTTGAAACTGATTTTAATTTGTGTAGTTTTTCCGTTTAATCTTAAATAATTAGAATGAATAATGATTGCGAAGGCTATTTCCATCGGAAACTTAACTTGCACTGATGTGTATTCTCACTTTTCATATCTTCTGAACGAAATTGAAAATACTTTTTTAATTTAAAATATTTAATTTTAGAATATTTTCTAATTTGAAATGTCTCAAATATTCATATAGGTATATTTTCTTTAACTAAGGCAATTATTAATTATCTGAATTTCTATACCTTAAAGATGTGTCAAACATAGGATTTAGAATTTGCATGAAATAAGGTATAATTAAATGTACAAGCTAAGTGCTATGGTATGGTATAGAAGTTGGAATAGGTTTTACTTAATTAAGACATCTATTACAAATTCCATACCATTCGACGAATATCTTTATATTAACAAAATCATAGAATTTCAGAGCTTTCAACGCAGTTTTAACAATATATATATAATTTTTGCAATTCAACATCTACATAAAAATCATATTCTTTGATTATAGCAAAAGTTCCTAAAATTACATTTTTTTAAAAAATATTTGTGTTATTTTTCTTAGTTATTTCTTATATATTATATATATGTAAATTATTAAAATAAATATTATTGAAATCAATACTTCTTTGAAATATTTTATTAATCTTAAATATTGAGGAATCGCTTATACATCCATAATTCCAGTACAATCTATTTTTGTCCAGTATTTAAAAATAATTAAAAAAATTTCAAATGATATCATGGTTAATATAATTTTAGATAAAAAATGCATCATTAAAAGAAATGTTTTTGAAATAATATATGTATATATTTTTAAACATACATGTGTGTGTAATATATATATATATATATATATATATATATATATATATATATATACATACGTTATTTACGCTTTACAAATAGTATATAATACGTGGATACAGGGAATTAGAAACTTCATTAAATAAACATTACTTCAAATCCTGGAAATAAACCTTTGAACGTGCCTCTTAATGATATTTATTTTTTTACAAATCTTTTAAAATCTATGAACATTTCTTAGAAATTAAATAAATTTTACATTCACAAAAGACAAACAAATACATTTTAAAAATGAGATTTAATGCCTTGTAAAAATATTATATTATAATTTTTGTAATAATCAATAATTGACTATGAAGCTCTTCACTAAACTATCTCGTAATGAATTATATATGAAATAAACATAAAAGTTTCTTCAGAAATTGAAGCACAAGAACAGTTGCAAAGAAAACAGTATGTAAACATAAAATTTGATACAAATTTTGTGATGTAATAAATTTTTGCGTTGAACGTTAGTCGTATAGTTCTTATTTAAAGCGTAATTATTTATTTTTATGAATAAATATTTTATGTTTAATGTATTGTAACTTTATTAAATTTGTATTTTTTGACATAATATTTGATGTTCCATTCGGGTGCCGTATGATTAAATAACTTCTAATGATTTATGTACATACCTGATTAGATAGCACTTACAGAATTGTTTAATAGTATATTGTTTTTTGTCATCAATATATATATATATATATTGCTGTTCATAACATTCATTTACTTCCATATTTCAAAGTAATGGAAAGTAATAAAAATAAAGAATTCTTGTTTATTGCAATGCTGTAGAGTACATATTTATAATGCCAAAATATTTTATTTATAATTGATAAAACTCGAAGATTATTGAAGTATGGAGATAATTCTAACTGACGAAATGCCATAAGTAAAATTGTATAAAAAATAAACATTATTCATGAAAAATTTAAAATAGCTAAATCATATAACTTGTTTATAAATTTTATATCGTATAAATAATTTAGTATGTAAAATATCATTAATATATGAAAATAAATGGAATTTACGTTACAGTATTTCTTTTGAAGATTATGATATATTTAAACAATAACATTTGTTTCAGATAGCCTACAATTTTTTTTTCCAAAGTATGAAGTTGAATTATGATAATGGATTATTTCATTATAAATATACCTGGTTATGTGTTTGAGATTTCCTTTAATTTCAGCAAAATTTCTTAGCATATAGCTTTTTAGATAGGCTTTATTACCTTAAAATAATTATTCATTTTACAGTGTACATCTTAATTAAGTAATAAACTACTGTCATACTTCAAGCATTTAAAATTATCTAACACAGAAAATAAATAATTTAAAAAAATATTTATACATATGGTGAACTTTATTTTATTGATTTATATTTAAATATTAATTAGAACTTATTCATTGAAGTGTTTTAAGAGATTGAAGTGCTTCTTTCACCGTAGGTCTAGAGAAATTAACTGATGAGTTTTTTTTATTGTTTTCGCATTTAATTCGTTACTGAAACGATGCTTTTCTATTATTGAAGTATTGATTCATTGGAATTTCTTGTTAGTTTAATAAAACTACACGTTATAACTAAATTTTTATAACATAATATCATACACCAAGTTCTTAACACACAAAAAAGAAATATTACCTTTAGTGCTTCTTATTTTTCAAAAATACTTAACTTTATATATTTAAAAAGCCCAATTATGTAAAATAAGTTAAGTAAAATATATTATAAGATTCAATGTAAACACAGCAACTATTCAAAATAATAACATATATTCTGGGATGTTAAAATATAAATTTGAAAACTAAAAAGTAGAGTATAATTAGAAACATTCTATCCTAAAAATTGTTTTTTTTTTTAAAATCAGTCCTTTTTTATATCTTGAATAGTTGATATGTGATATTATTTTTTCCAAAATGTACATGTCATCGCGTCTATATATTCATGACAAAACTTATTCGGAATATTTCAAGTTAAGAAACTACTAAAGTTTTAATGATTACAAAAATTACAAATATGCTATTTACTGTAATTTATTTAAAGTAAAACAAAAACATTGAATTATTCAGTACTGAAATTTTACTATTTAAATTTCATATTTCTTTGATATTGTTTTTCAAAATTTTACAAACATTAGTTTCTTCTTATTTAATAAATTTTTATTACACATTTCGAAGCTAATTACATTTTGCTAAATTTGATTTCAAATATGAATATATTAGGATTTGGAGACTTCAAAATTTATTTCGCTCTTCAGCAGATACAAAAATGTTTTTAACTAATAATGCTTACAAGTGAATATAATCTGTTTTTTAAGAATTACTTTTATCATTAAAAAATGCAGACATTTGCTTTTAAATGATAATAATAATGATAAATGTTTTTTATGTTTGACAACAAGTTCAGAAAATTAGAATTTATTTATATTTTCCTTAGCTCCTAGTAAGAGATAAAATACATTCCATTTATATTTGCTTAGTATTGATGGAAAAACAATGGACATTACGTTTATGAAATATTGAACCATATTTTCTAAATATTTCATTTAAATAATTAATTAATGATTAAAACGCAATTTTTGTCTAAATATTTTATTGAAATAATTACTTAATGATCAAAACGCATTTTTTGTCTTTCATTCCAACATTAATTTCTATTAAAATAAGAATACATAATGATTTTTTAAGTTTAACATTAAGTTCGATAAATTTGAATTTATTTATATTTTTTGTTGCTCCTCGTAAAAGATAAAATACATTCCATTTATATTTGCTTAGCATTGATAGAAAAGCAAAGGACATTACATTTTTGAAATATTGAATCATATTTTCTAAATATTTTATATAAATGATTACTTAATGATCAATTTGTGTTTTCATTTCCTCATTAATTTCAGGTTACGTAACATTTTATTGATTTTACAAGAGGAACACGACTTTACACTATGATTTAAATATCATGAAGTATACCAATGTAAAAAAAAAATGAATTTCATAACTAATTCATAAAATAAATGTTTTCATGTTTCTGTAATGAAAATCAGCAATTAGGTATACTTTTCTATTAATAGGAAACTCTTATTCCCTTTTTCTCATCCATGTTATTGGACTAAAGTACGAAAGAAACACTTCAAAATAATTGTTTCTTTCTACTAACTTCTTTTAGTTCAGTTCATTTCTTCTTTATATCCTCTGTAATTGGTACTTAAGACTTTAATTCAGTTAATCACTCCTTTTGAAATCGTTTCGAAACACCCTAATGAAACGACCGTTAGTCTTGTGAAGGAATGTGATACAGTATAAAAAATAGTGCTTTCCTAAGTAAGGCTTTATTTGTTTGATGTTAAACATATATATTTATACATGTCTTAAAATTTCATAGATTTCAGATAATTTTAGGATATCATAAGAGGAATTTCATTCGCATTGAAATTCGTAGTTTATTTTATTTTAATTTTATGGAGTAAAAGTGTGAATGAGATTATATACACTGAAGGAATGCCCATTAATAACTTTTTTTTAAAAAAAATTGTTCCTTTGATTTTATTCAATTTAATCAATCCCATAGATATGTTACAGAATTCTTATGGGAGTATGAGTGATGAAATTAATCTATAATAATATGTGTCCATAGTAAATAAAATGGATAGGAGAGTTTTCTTCCATATGTTTTAATTTTAGAAAACAAAATCTAAGGTAACGATTATATGAGTATCTTCGGTACTTTACTTAAGCACACATTGCTTTCACGAGCTGTCTGTGTAAATTCTTCGAAAAAAAATGCAACCGCCAAACTCCTGAACGTCTAAGAAAAAATGCAATTTTTTTCATCTTTCCAAAGTGGCTTTCGATGAAACAGAATTGTTGTTGATAATTTAGTTATTTTAGAGACACATGTAAGATATACCTTTGCTCCAAATAAACTTCTTGTTTCTATTTTTTTCGACATCGAGAAGGACTATGATCACAATTGAAAGTATGGCATTTTCAGAGATATATATGCAATTGCGACTTAAATGGTAACCTTCATGTTTACATTCAAAAGTTTTTAGATAATAGATATGTTGTTGTGCTGTTGTTGCTAATCCTCCATGGGTCTGACCAAGAAACACAAGATCAATTAAATCGTTGACACTCATAAAGTCCAGCAAAAGAAGGGTTTCCGTGTAGATATCTTTGCTTGTGAGATCCATGCAACGCATTATGTGCTCGGAGGAAGCCTAAAGATCTTGACACCTTAAGCAGATGGAGAAGATCTTCGCTGAGAATGAGAGGCACTTGATGTGATCACTAGCAAGACGAGAAAGTACAGTCCAGGAGCAGTCTGTCGCACTTGAGGGCTAGGGCCAGTCCTGGTCTATTACCCGCATACAAATGATGAGTGAGAGGCACCCTCCACTCCACGAAAGTTTGAGATTTCTTTAACTAGTATAATTCCAGATAGGTAAGGGCGGAAGTAGAGGAAGTTGGAAGATTATAGCCCTTCTTTGCAATTTGTCCACCATTTCATTGCCATTTAATTCGACATGAGATGGGATCCACTGAAAATGAATATCATGGTGCAGCGATATATGTTTCAGTTTGTGTAAAATGAAGACACTGGTTTTGTCGCCAACAATAAATCATTTGTAAAGATGTTGAAGTGAGCCACGGCTATCCGAGAGAATCCAAAGATCACCGTAATTCTTCTAAGATAGAATGGCCTCAAGTCCTGCGTCAATGGCTATTAGTTCACTTCTGAAAACTGAGCAGAAATCTGGATTGCGATTTTTCAGGGACAATTTCCCTGAGGGTTTTGATATAGATACCACTACCGGCTTGGTTAGATATTCTACTACAATCAGAATAAATTTTAATTGCATATTTGGGTATGCTGTTAATGATCTTCAGTGTCAAATGTCAGAGATGGCTAGAGACAAAATTTTTCTTAATGACGGGTAAACTTAAGTTGAAGTGAAATTACACCCTGGAGAGTCCCTCCGAAGGATTCAAGCTACATTGTAGGAAAGAGGGCTCAACTTCTCCAGTAAGAAAGTTTTCGAACTACACTTGGCTGAAGGCGCTGTTTTTCTTAAGTCCTTGCCCGTTTATCCAGTTATTCAGGTACTTAGACATTTGGTTTCGTTGGCTGAAGCTAGAAAGTTTGTTAAAGTATTTGACCAATCCAGTCTGTCTACGAAATAGAATAGGTTGTACATCTGCCTCAAAAAGAACAATGTTTGAAAGGCAACTGTTCTTCAGATTAGTGAGGATACGGGCAGCACTCAATTAGACTTTAATTTCTTCAGAACAGAGTTAGAGGCACAACAATAGATTGGAAATCCGTATTCAAGAATCGGGTGAATGAGCGTCAAATAAGTAAGTCTTAGCGTAGCAGCATCAGCTCCGCAATTCTTACCAGCAATGTATTTCAAGATGTTGAGGCGTTTCCTACTTTTCAAAACTAGATAATCAATGCGTTTCTTACTTGTGAATTCAGGCTCTAAAATAAACCACAAATAATTCGGATGCTTTTCATACGTAAGATCCGGATTATTTAGTCTCAGTTTGGGCTGGTAATTATAAAGATGTTTGTTTGTAGTGAAAAAAAGTGACAATTGACTTAGAAGGGTTAAAATGAAGTTTTAAGTCTGCTTCAAAGTACGACAAAGCTGTCAGAGAGTCATTTAGTTTTGATTCCAAATCAGGTACAGCTGTATCAGAGTTCAACATTGAGTCGTCTGCAAACATTCCGATTCGTATCTTAGAAGAAGGCACTTTCTGTATACCAGCCAAATACATAGAAAAACTGTAGGGCAAAGAACAGAATCTTGAGAAACGCCGTCGCTGAGCTCGAATGCGTCCGAAAGGGTTTTAGGATCAAATTATGTTTCCAAACTGTATCAAAAGCTTTCGTGAGGTCTAAAAGAGCAGCAACAGTATGATGAGTTGGTTTAAAGTTATGGGCGTCCCTAATTGTTTGGCAAAAAATAGGATTTGGTCTGTTGTACTATGATTCCTTCTAAAGCCGTATTGCACGCATGGCATAAATTTATTTTTATCCAAAAAATAATAAATCCTAAACAAAATCATTTTTCCATCAATTTACAAGAGGTACCAGTAAGAACTATAGGTCTGAAGTCAATAGGGCAGCAAATGTTCTTACCTGGTTTTTTTATTGGAATAACTTTGGCCCTTTTCCCCTCAGGAGGTAGTCGACCTATTTTCCAAGACAGATTGATGATGTGCAATAGCCTTTGTTTCTCTCTGGTGCCAAGACTTTCAAGCATTTGGCCGTGAAGACCATGAGGTCCTGGGGATTTATTCAGATCTAAAAGGGCCAGGGCAAGAAGAAACTTCTGTGAGGAGAATGGTTTGGCCAACATTGGGTCTTGCTACGACTGCCATGGATAACATTTCTAGCTCTATTTAAGATGGATCTATTCACAGAGGAAAAGTTAAACCTACTTGAAGATTGATAATGTGTAGCAAGGCTATTGGCCGCTGATTTGTCATCTGGGTAGACCTGTCCTGCGGCGTCTCTAACTGAGTTACAAGTTGCAAACAGCTCATGTTCCTTCCTTCCTTCATAGATATTTTAATGCAAAATTCAGCTCTATCGTATCATATGTTTATATTTAGGAAGAAAGTGTGCCACAAAAGAATGTTTTATATGTCACATATTTCCTTATAAAAATCAGTAATATCATTTCAAACATCCCATCATTTGTTAAATCTTTATTTATATTGATGATGTGCAAATTCCATACGTAGGGATGGAAACCAGGAATAACTATAATAGGCTATAAGTAAAATTACAAATTGGACAAATGAAAACTGCAATTCTGCTTCTTTTTGAAAAACTCCTCGTTTATTCATTTCTGTAGACAAAGAGAAATTCATTGATATTCGGAAACTTATTGAAATAATATATTACTTAATGTTGTGGTTGAAATAAAACTCTTAGGTTTCATTTTCTGCAAGAAACTTATGTTTTACCCTTACATTTCAAAACTTCACAAACGATGTGAAAAATCTCTCTAAATATCTTAAGAGTCTTCGCACATACATCAAGGGATCATGATGGCATTTTTACTGCTCATTAATGATGCTCTCATCTGTTTAAAATTAAATTAAGGCAGTGTCGTGTATGGTTCAGCCAGAAAATTAGTTTTACTCTAAATGAACACAGTACATCAAACCACACTAAGACTTTGTTAGGGAGCCTTCCGAACATTACCTATCGCTACCATTAAACGTTGCCAAATTTAGATCTTCATTAGTCTTAAGGAGATAAATATTGTCCCTTCAATATCAGTTTAGAACTCTTTTATTATCCAAGATTTGATTTTATTCTCAGAAAATATTGTTTTGGAATCATGCAAAAAATACTGTCCATACCTCCATTTTTAAGGAGAGTTAAGATATTTAAGATATTAATAGTGGGTTATGGGCTGTCTAATGTTTCTGTCATGGAAACTGACAAGGCTTTTCCTTGGTTCGAACAGATTTTTAATTTTAAAAATTCCTTAAAAATATTAAGAAATCAGACATGGCACAAAGTATATATATTCAAATTAAAAAAAAAAAAAAAAAAAAAAAAAAACTTTGAAAAGCAATACACTAATTTTATCCATGATTACATTGACGGTTTATTCACTGAATCGTGTCTATGCTCCTTTATTAATTGATAATTCACTACACGATTTTAAACTTTATATTTCATGTTTTGTTTACACAGTGGAGGTTTCTACTATTCATAAAGTATTAGAAAGTATATCCAGTCAAACCAAAGAGAACCTTTTTTGTTCTACTTCTCAAATGACATTGGTTTTACCCCATTCATATAATTTTGTTCTACTTCTCAAATGACATTGGTTTTACCCCATTCATATAATTTTATAACATTTTTTTTAACTCTCAATCATAGAAGTGAATTTTAAACTTTTTCAAATAAAAATAATACTAATGTCTTAATCTTGTGTATGACATAATGTATCCCTTGAAAATTCATAGTCATTGACCACTAGACAATCTTTCTTCTGTAAGGACTTTATCTGGAAAAAACGCTAGTTTTATATTTCCATCTGCAAACTTATTTAAACAATGTTTTATTTTTTTATTAAAAAAAGCGTATTCATGTTTCATTTTTGCAAAGTACATTCTTAGATTTTACTGTAATAAATAACACAGAAAAAATAGTAGTAAGTGGTCAACATTTGTCAAAGAAGATAGGTGAATAGTCAATATGGAAAGAAACGTAAAAAGAGAAAAATCGTTATAAAGATTATAACTCTAAAAATTATTAATATTTATTTCAATAAATTTAACCCTCCAATGGGCACACACTTTATATTATCGTGAAAGGTCGCACATATTTCATAGATATGCTACTATATTTAAGAGTGTTAATGTTAAAATTTGGTTTTATTTAGTTAGTGATTAATGAGTACATTTTAATTAAATGATATTTATTTAAGAATAATAGGAATCAATGTAAAAATAAAACATATAAGCACTATAAAATGACAAATTGTAACTGAAATTGCATGGAAATAAAATGAATGAAATTGGTGATATTTCGATTGAAATATTTACATTTCTTACGTAAAGGCTTAAAGATAATATAAAATTTATAGAAAAAAAATGAACTCAATTTAGATAATAAAAAAAAAAGAAAAAGGAAATAGTTTTATAGTCATTTTATTGAATTCAGCCAATTCTCCACAATTCTTCTAGGTTAACTCTGTTTCAGTGGTAAACACAAACCAAAAAAATCAAGTCCAAATGAGCGTCTATTTCAGCTCCATCTGTATCTCTGACATTCCTTAAAAGAGAGTAATTAGTCTTCGCGGAACAAATATACTTATTAGTCACTTCAACTATGCTTTTGGTTATACAAACAGTAATGAGATATTTAAAAATATCCAAAATATCTGACAAATATTTGGCTCGCCCGATTACTGCAGGAACATGAATACATATATTGCGAAATGCTCGTTTAGTTTTTTTGAATGAATCTTTCTGCTAATTTCATGACTTGATGATAATTCTATTTTTCTGTAGACTATTTATGCATTTGAACATCAATTGTCATTATCTGAATTGATTGCTGCACTCATTTTGACTCCGAATCATCTTCTCTTTCTGAAATGGGATCCTTTTCAACTGTATCACTTTCAACTAAAACTCTGTCTTCATCATCATCACTGTCACATAAAAACATATTTCTTATTGTCTTAAGGTCATTAGGTTTCTTCATTATGAATATTTTGTTTTTACCCATCATAAATAAGAAACGAAGGGGTGATGCAAATAAGGTATCATGAACAGAATTACTTATGAGACAAATAAAACGTCACTACTCCAATCCTAAAAACTATTAGACACGAAATATATATCAAATAATAAAGTCTAAAACAATAAAGATATTTTATAACAACAGAGACAATCACATACAATAAAATCTTACCATATCGGTCGCGCGTTTCTCTAAAATACCAAAAGAAGATTTGCAGAGTCCTATTAATACCTAGAAATCGAAACAATGACAGAAAGTAAGTATTCAGTAGCGGGAACAATATCTAAGGGAATTAGATCGTAGTGCTACCTGGTATAAAGATATAGAATGAATATGATATCTAGTGTATCTCTCACATATGCGATCCCACTGCAATACCAAAATGACCTTTTTTTTTCATTAGTCATATATTTTTCTTAAAAGTAATATAATTTTCATGTAATTTGAGTATAGAATCTAAAGAATTGATCACATTTTTCAGAGTATATTAAATGCAATTAAGTAGCAAAAAAAATGGAATAGACATGAATATAAAATAAAAAAACAATAATTAATAAAACCACATTTACATAATATCAAATATTATACTTGTATAAAATATATGAGGAAAAAAAGATAAAAATATTATGATACGATAAATGTTAAATGTTTTGATTGGAATATTATGTATGAGCACATTTTACAAAGAAAAAATTATATTACAAATTAACATAAAAATTACTTTACCAGATATAGCTTAAAAGATGTTTACTTTTTATGTCCTCGTTTTAATTACTGTTTCTCGTTTTTCTCTATTTAAAATTAATTTGCTTTTTCAATTTTCGCCCAGGTTTGTGTTTAGTGATTTTATGTCTAATTCAATACGATTTTTTTTCAGTACTCTAGTCCATAAACAAGATCATGTCTGCATTTGTCTAATGGGTACAAAGAGTTGTTTGGTGGAGTCATTTCGTTAAATTCACAAATGACTTCTGTTACTGCACTTTTGACACGATATTTGTCCATAAATACCTCCTTTGCATATTTCAACCAAATCACTTTTGGTGTCTTTCATTTGCATTTTATGTTCTGCAATTGACATACTCTTTTGAAAGTTGTTTAGAAGCAAGCTAATGGTAATATATAACAAAACGTTTCTTTTATTGATGTTTTCACATACAGCTTGTGAAAAAACGGTTTTCTCAGTCTTTTTTCTTGCAGATTGCTAAACACACCACGAATCACCACCAATTGGACCTTTTTAATGTTCATGCTTTTTGTCTGTCCAAATGTTGCAATGTGGTACAAATCACTCTTTTCATTCATTAACTTCAAATTTGATTTTTAATAAGGTCTTCTGATAACATGAAGTTAATTTCTGTATAGTTTTCTCTTACAAAGTGCTGCAACATTTACCACCTAAAGAGAGGACTCCTCCGTCATTTCTTTGAGAAGTTTCTAACCTTATGCTAACGGGATTTATATATTTCTCTTTTTTATTTTGATACTATTAAGATAGATATTGTTTCCAGTTAGATAACTGAAAACTTTTCAATCATGAGACAATATTGTAAAGTAATGAAATTCGTATAATTCTGATCTATCCCAGAGGATTTAATGCTGCCTCCTTTTTTTGTGCCTTATGAAAGAATATGGCTGATATCACAAGTATTCTTAAGTCCTTCAAAACACATTTCAATTCCTGATCTTGACTCTTCGAATTTCTCTTTTTTTATTGAACAATTATGACGTACTTTGCACGCAACTTCGAAATGAAAGACATAACATGCATATATATGTATACTCACAAAAAATCCAAATAAAAGCATATGTTCCCGTGTAAACAAACTACGATCAAAATAGACTTTTATATCGACAAATAGGACATCGGCACTTGCTTAATACACATTTTGTACGTCTCAGTGCAAAAGAGTAAATTTGTAACCATTTAAAAGAACAGTGAAACGTTACAGTTATGATTAAAACAAAATAAAATTATTTTTCATAAAGTTTCAGAAAAACACTTGATTAAAATTATAGGCATGTTTGAAAAAAAGAACGTTATATCGAAATGTGTTTTCATTTACGTCTTTCAATTTCATTTTTTCTCACTTATATTTTTCGAACATAAAAAGTAATACTTAGATGAAAGAAAATTTTTCAAAGATTTCTTATTAAATAAATATTTAAAAAAACTAATTTTTTGGTCATTTTGGGTGTTGTGTCCTCTTAATATTGCTTAGGGTTTATGGATTATTATGCGAAAGTAATAAATTTTACAAGTGTGTAATTTACGACAATAATTTATATTAGTTTGAAAATTAAGAAAATATAAAAACATTACATTATGATTGTAAAATTTCTAATCGTGGCAATTTCAGAAATTGACAAAATACACATTCAACAAACAGAAATTCTTAAATTTGTAACAACAGAAAAACCAGGCATATTTTCCTTCTTGCATGTAGATAAAATGAAATTATGCCGAAAAATACTATAAGTAAGTTCGGGATATAATTAGCTACGATACGTCGAGTGATCACTCCCGAAAGCTGTACAAGAATCTCAGTAGTGTTACGAGCTAAAACTGGTGTCGTTCATCAACCAATACAGCAGTAAATCCTTCTTTCTGAAGGCAATTCGATGAACCAGATAGATTGCAAAGTGTGAATTAAGTGGAGTAATACGTCCACCTGGATCCCCCGAAAAATCTGTAATTGGGTTGAAGTGAAAAACTCATGCTGACCAATGCATACATGAAATTAGATACGCAATAATCTCCCCGAAAATGTTATTCCTCACCGAATGACCCATGATGTTTAGAATTATCATCATGAAAGATGAGTCATCTACGAAACCTGTTTAACCTTTTGAGGGCGGCTGGCCGATCTACAGGCCAAAAGGAATATACCCTTAAAAGCCGGCGCTGACCGATGTAGCGGCCAAGCCGTGCTTTCCCCTGTAAACAGCTTTCGAATCAGCATGAGGCCTATTATAGCCCCGGAACATCATCTGCTTGACCGGTTTCTTTTGTATTCAGAAGGGAGGGGGGTAGAGTTTCCTCTTTCACCCTTACCTAAAAATCCCTCTTTTTTCCTTCATACTCAAATTCTCACTAGCGGTGAGTGCATAGTTATTTTTGTAAGTGATTTTGGCATCTCGATTACTTAATCATTTCATTTTAAATTAATTTGATTTTTTTAAAAAAAAATGCCTAAACGTAAAAGAGGACTTGCCACAGAAGAGATTCAGAAAATTTTAGCTGATTTAGAAGACGAAATTTTTGATGATTCTGATTCTGATTGTGAGTTAGAAAATGAGGAAGATGATTTAGATCAATCTTTAAATTTGAGTCCAGAGGTTGAAGATGAGGTTGTCTCCAAAGAACAAAATAAAATAATCTGGAACGACCCACAAATAACCCATAAAGCGACAATTTTACCTTTTACAGGAAATAATGTGACAAAAGGAGCCGCTGTAATGAAATTATTGGATTAATATGTTGAACTTAAACAATATTTAAATATTTGGAAATAAATTTTTAATTTCTAGTTCCACTTTACTTTATTATTCAAATAATAATATATATAAATATTACTAAGAAATATATGTTACATAAAAATTTTATTTCCAAAGTTTATTCAAAAAAGTGTTATAACTTTAAGTGGTGATTTTTTTTATGATTTTTATTTTATTTTTTTCATACTAAAGAATATAATTACATATTTTCATAATGAATGTTTTTTTACTAATACACGTATTGCTATGCATTTTGCAGATTTAAAAATACCTCAGTTGTACATTTTTATTAACTTTTATACCTGTAAAACTACTTAAAATATATTTGTGGAGAATTTGAAGCAATTTTTGCATTCTGTTTTTGATGAAAATT
>BMAW01126800.1:0-10379 GCA_019974015.1 Nephila pilipes | reverse complement strand
GAATTGGGAAATCCAAATTACAAAAGAGTTCAATGATTAAAAAATGTAAAAAATTTTCAACGATAAAATTTACAAAATAAAATCTATCATTCTAAAAATTATCAACAAATCAAGATATCAAGATATCTATCATTCTAAAAATTATCAATAAATCAAGATAATATCTTTATGATTTGGATCTAATATATATATATATATATATATATATATATATAGTTTTAATATGAAAAATGTTATTTGTTTATGAATTCCAAGAATATAATGAATTTTATTTCTTTCAAAACTTTTACTCATATGAAATACTATAAATAACACTGATAATTCTATTTTATAGTAATAATAGTAGTCCGCAAAATGCTCCTGTAAATGGTATTAACGATATTTAAAGGAATTTTAAATGTTTTTAGTGAGTAATTTTTAAAATGTTTACAACTTAGTTTTTGATGCTAAGCCATTCTCTATTTTTTCTTCTCTACCCTCGAGATATTTCGTTAATTTGAACTGCATACAGTTACAACCCCTTGCCAATCAAAATGCAACGTTTTTAGGTAAACTAGATTAAGTTAAGAAGTGTAGTAAATTTATTTAAGGATAGGATATCTAAGCGAAATAAAAGGGAAACAGAAAGAATAGGGATATAGGATAACAACAAGTGCAAAGAATAGAGGATAACAATAAGCTGATAGATTAATTGATTGAATTGAATTACCATAATCAATGGTTTATATAGAAAGTATTTTGAACTGATTCCTGATCAGAGAAAAAGAAGTCAAATTTTCTATAATCCAGAAGCGCTTGAATGGATATGACTTATTTGAGACTGACTTGAATCGGTATGACTTAAACTGAGACTTAATTACATGCTCATAAACTAAGATTAACTGATTTAAGAGGGAATCGAGACATAGAGCGATTTTTCAAATTCTTTATAAGGTCATAAAGTATGTTGTTCTTCATAGACATATCTTTATTTGGAATTTTAAAGTTATTAACTTTTTAAATAGATTTTAATATATCTGTAATGTTAAATAATGAAGGAACGTTGTCAAACGGTGAGATAAATTGAAGAAAAATCTGTCCAATTCTGTTGTTAGAAAGCAAAAAAACTTAAAAAATTAATCACAGGAAAAAAATTAATGTAAACCAAAAAAAAAGTTTTGAATGATATCATAAAATTGCTCATTATTTGATTAAAATGTATTGCAAAACCTGACTCATTCCTTGGAAAAGCTTGGTGAAAATTTCTTTAAAAATTCCTTTTGATTTATAACTTTAAATACTTGCGTTGAATCGCAAATTCGCATTTACTTTATATTTAAAACGTACAACTGTAAAGATATAATATATTTGGATTGATTTCTTCTCTTCCTATTATTATTCACAATTGAGAGAATCACTTATCAACACGTTCACTAATGAATTTGAACCAGTGAGTAACTTATCCAGAGTGTATTACGATAACTAAAACACAATATGTAACAAAATTCTCTTCAATCTCGTGTGGGTTTTTACAAGCAAAATCAATCCAACAGAGAGCATAATAAAAATTGATACTTATTCAGAAATATTCAGGACAGGGCGATACGAAATTAACAAAACTTGGCAGTTTAAGAGCACACTCAGGAAACACACCAATTGTAAAGATTAGTGACAGAACATGTATTAATATAGCAATTAAACTATTCAGCAACTCAACACGTACAAAACTGCACTTGTAATAACAGTCGGAACACTTTTCATAATGTTTAGCTCACCAGCTTACTATTTCGCATTTTGGACAAATCTCTTCAGTAATAATTTACACGGACTCCGACAGCTTTCAGCTAATTCCCCGTTAGATACAGGCCACTTCGCGAACAATGCACTTTGTACCGCTGCCGTCAATTCATTGGCAGAGTCTCTTCGCCAATGCCAACTGATTCTAATCTATTTCTTCCGGTTTCGCATCTCTTCTCATTATTTCGCCACTCCTGTCAGATGTGATGTCACAGGGAAAATTCTGCCATTTATCTTCAAAACTGCAGAATTTAATAAAATATTTTTGACGCCAAACCCGCCAAGTGTCTTGCTAATTCGGCAAAATGGTTGCCAAGTTCGACGCCAAGGTTATCGGGTCATTGTTTAAGCTTTCCTTGGCTGAACGAGGCACTCTCCGTACATGTTTCTCCTCCCTCATAAGAGAAACGTTACAGGGAAGCATTATCTCGAGTTCGTAATAATATTTAATCAAGCCTTTGCATTTATTTCCTACTCACGTCTGATACATAATATTATAACCAGATGTTTATCAGAGATGAACCAATGGTGTTCAAGTCCTTTGTAGAACTTTAAATCAGGGTTCAATTCACTGACCAGTAGCAGCTCCTGATTATCTTTGTTTCTGTATCTCTTTATTCGGGGTGTTGTACATTCATTGTAATGATAACTCCCTTAAAAAAGATTTACCACTATCTTCAGTATTATATCCATCGCTGCTTATAAATGCATCTTCCATAATTCTATTCTAAAATATATATAAGTTATGTTTCCTTCATTAAGAGTGTTTTTCAATTCAAACTATTAAATAATAATAATTCCTCAGGATTAGTTGAAAGGAAAAGCCCGATAGAAAAAAGCTATAAGTTTTAATTTATTTAATTGCATAAAAACAAAATTTTTATTTTATTATTCTATTTTAATTTTGCTATAACTAATAATTAAAATAAAAGTAAGTAAAGGATATACAAAGATATTATAATTTTTTAAAAATAATTTTGCTTTACATTTCATAAGTAAGTCAAATCACTTAAATGTAAAGTACTAGACATACATCACTTTAAAGTAAATTTGTAATGAACATTATAAATACAATTGTATTGATTTCATAAAGTGTTTTAAAGTATAAATTTGGTTGTGAAATACATATGTTAATAAGAAATATAATGACTTCAAAGATAAAAAAAAAACTATAATTTTTATTTTAATAATTATTTACTACCATTTATTATTATTATTTTTAAACACCTTTATTATTTTTATACATTTTTTTTTATATAACACTGATATTTCTGTCTGCAGAACGAAGGTCATTAAATTCTTTCAAAAAAATAAAAAAGTTCATTCTATGAAAAACAGTATATTTATAAGATTTTTAATACTTTTTAAGCGTATATCATATGCAACACTTTGTTTCATATTATTCCTTTCGTATTCCTTGTAACCTTCGGCCACGAAAGCAAAAAAAAAAATATTTTTTCCCTCAGTTTGGTTTTGCACAAGCTATTAACAACAATTTCGTCAATTACACTCAAATAAGTAATAGATACGCAAATTAGTTTTGTAGAAGACCAATTACTTATCAGATATAATAGAGGAATTTACAATACTTTAGATCTGAGTTTAGGAATCAATGCATCCTCTCTAAATGCGAACGATTAGATTTCTTTAATATTTGTATACCGAATACATTTCGGGATTTACAAAAGCCCTCTCAAGCTGGTTTCTAGGAATTTACCAGATACATGTCCTATTGATCGATATACTACTAATACTGATCGATATGGAATATATGGTTTGAATTTCCTATAGTTATCTCTTACTTGTCGCTATAGAAACAGTTCGCTCAGGAGTAAGTGGCAACCATGCAAATAGGACATGAGCTATTCTGCAATGAATGTGTAATTACTAAATGTGTTGCAATACTCGAGCTCCCGGCTTACCTAGTATGTTCAGATGAATATTCTGACAACTACGAGTATGAACAGAATATAGAAATGTTCCATTTTACTAGATGCTGCTATCCGACACAAAACCCAGCAATGTTTCTGTATGCTATATTCCTTACAATCGATGGAAAAATCCACTTGTAACTAATACATTTCAAATAATGTTTGGAAGTTAGAGCAAAAAAGCATTTGCTGCCTTGAAATTCGACGATAAAAATATTTTGCTAAGACATTTGTTTTAATATATTATCTGCTTCTTGCTTTTAGGAAGTTCTATTCGCATTTATCGAACATCGAATCAACCTGTTACAAGCATTCCATTCGTAAAGTAAAGGTTATCAACAAAGGAATAATGTAATTTTAAGGAACAATGGAAAACGCTCAGCAATTAATGGTTACGTCAAAAAACCAAAAAGGTAAAACATTTTCACTAACTATACTAATTTCCCTTCATGTTTTCTCTTCATTTCCACACGAATCTCTGTAAGAGCTTACATCCATAAGAATTTCCTTAAAATAGTAAAACGTCTTATACGAGAACAACACGAGCAATAAGAAGTCTTTAAATAATGTAGTTTTGAAATTAGACGAATATAAAACATAGTTTAATAATATTTTGAATTTATATATATATATATATATATATGTGTGTGTGTGTGTGTGTGTAACATTTGTCAATAATTATATTATATTGTTCTATATATATATTCTTTGTACCATACTGTTTTTGCATAGTTCCATTTTTTATACTTACTTTCTACATAATTAACTTGTTCCCATTTTGGTTTAATTTTATTTATATATGCATATATATGTACAAACAAAAGAAAAGAGTCCAGTTTCTCGCACATTATTATAATGGTGCCAGGGGAACAGAAACCCACCTCCGCTACTAGACATATATATTTATATATATGCGAACGAAAAAAAATATCAATTAATGCTATTAGTATTAGTTCCAGCAACTGATCACAGTTTTGTATTTTAAATTACATTAATTCATTTAAAATTGTTTTGTCTCATTTCTTTAGTTTCGTTTTCTTTTCACTTTAAATTGCGTATAACAGTTTTTGCCACTTCCAGGCAGGAGATTGAGATTTATTTTCGATATGCAATGTTTAAAAATATTACTCGAGCGGAAAGATCATTTTTTGTTTATTACTAAATATTTCACAGCTATTTTACTTATTTCGATTATTAGTAAAAAATAATTTATGAAACATTACAAGTCAGTATAAGTTAGTTTATAAGTCTCAACAAATTATCACATTAAAACAAAAAAAAATTAGAATAAACGCTAAAAAAAGTTTTGCATTTTTCTATGCTGGCTCCTATTGATAAGTCTCTTGAAGAGTTTAACATTTCTGATTAAGTAAAGAACAATTATTCTCAGTAGTAACATACTAATAATTGTAAGATATAGATAGATAATAGTTGTAAAAGGAATAGAATCAAATATCACATTTTCAAATACTGGTTTCTTTTAAATATGAATAATTTTTCTTTTTAACAAATAGAAAAGTAGAGCGTTAGTGTTACCTTGGAATTTATAAGAATTTAATTATTGGCAAAAGTACTTTACTCATAATTATTAACAAGAAACTTCAAATGTTCATTCTTTTTTTATATTTTAGGTATCTGAGACACTTTTGTCTAAGAAAAAAAGCTTATTTTATGCTATGTTTGAATAATCTTTACTTTTTAAAATTAAATGTAATGAAAGTCATACTTTAACATTGAGAGATCTATATTTTAAGAATATTTTTATTCGAAAAAAATGACATTTATTATTATAAGTAAGTATGTTTAAGCAATGAATAAGAAATATCTGTATTTACATTTGTAAGTCACGTGCTTACATTTAGATACATCTTGTATTAACATTTACTGCATTTATAATATTGAAAATTGCGAATAACGGACATTCTATTTACTGAACTTAATTTTAATTTCAAAAGCTAAGATAAAAAAAAAAATTAAAAATTGCATTTTGTTATTCAAAAATTTCTCAATTTTTCTAAAAATACTGTACCATATCTGAAATTTGTGAAAGAGAAAATCGAAAAGATATCTTAAATGAAAAATATTCGCTTTAGAGAAAATTGTATCCACACTGCAAAGCAAAAAGCCTCATTTGATAATTCAGAATACTTGTATATCAGAGCTTTGGATTAAGCAATTTATTAGTAAAGCATACTGGAATCTTGAAATGATACAGTTTGAGAAAAACGTAAATACTCAGGTATATTTTTTTTCTATGACGCATAGCATGTTTGTTTAAGATTTTAAAATTCATTTTCAGAACGTTTAATTTATTAGTTTGCGCTAAATAATAAACCAAAGGATTCAGCATAGCGCAATCTATTTTTAAAGCAAAATAAAAATTCAAATTTAAAGCATTTCAGATCTCTATACCATAAAATTATTTAGCAAAATGAAAATTAAACTATGTAGAAAATTTAATTGTTTAAAACAAATTGGGGCCAATTTCTTAAAACGTTTTTTCTAATGGACTGAAGATAATATAGATTGTTTGTTTAAATGTCATTAGAATAGTTTCGTACGTCTTAGAAATATTATAGAAATGACACAAATTCATACTTATATTTTCTCTGTTTTTATTTGGAAAAATTAGGAGACTTAAATAAATATTAAAGAACCTTTACTATATTTCTTTCATTGTTTATTTTTAATAACATCTTTTCATATAAATATAGTTTCTCTATATGCAATTTAATTTAGTTTTTATTAACGTCGCACTGGAAGCAACCAGGCTATTAGCGATGGACCTCGTAATTTTGAGCCTCGGTCAAGTGACAAGGACGACACCTGAGCTGGTATCCCCTCTCTTAGCTTTTACACCACGCCAACGGAAGGACTTTGGGCCCCGAACAGATTTAACGTACTTCAGCTCCGGCTACACGACAGGTCTTTAGTGGCCAAGGATCGAACCTGCGACTGAATGAAAACCACTGGCCACGAATCCGAAACCATGACCACTAGGCTACCGCGGCCACTTCTCTCTCTATATATTCAGATCAAAATACAAAAACAGATTATATGGTTTGAAACCTAAGCATTATCTGCTCAATTTAATTTTTTTCTTAAGTTTGGTATTGTATTTTATATTTAATTTTAAGATAGTAAATTTATTATTGATAATTAAAAATTGCTTAATTCATTTAAAAGAATTAAAATAACTTTTTGAATTTATAGAAATCGCTTCTTTCTGTAATTATGTTACATATATTTCTGAATTACTTTCAATTACTCTAAAGAAAACGAGCGAATCATTTACTTTCACTTACTATTTTATTAATGATCTTTAAAAAACATTTCACTTCATTTAATGAATTCTTTATAACTACAAAAATATAATTTTTTGAAGTATCATATAGTATATATTTCTAAATTTTAGACCAATTATTCAAAAGGAAACGTGAGAATAATTTATCTTCATTTACTCATTTGATTTACAATGCGTAATTGATTTGCCAGTAAAACTAATTTACGAGTAACTTAAATATTTATATTTTTTTCATAATGTATTTTGAAGCAAATATGTTACAGCATTGAAATAAATATTTAAGGATGAATGAAATTATATATATTCTTTTGAAAAGTGTATATGTGCTGAATTTAAATTTACTAAAAGTTGATAAGATATTTCAAAAGATGTATCAGTTGCTGAAAATTAACTTAAATTCTTTGTGTGAGTTTGGATAGTTGGCTTTCTAGAATATATAAACACTCTTTATTTCATTAGTCATAAATACTTAAAGCAAATATATGAACTACAAATACTTGTTAGCTTTAATGTTCTTTTTAAAACTCAATTGTATTTTTATTGATGGTTTGTTTATTAACGGCATTCTTAGAAACGACTCGAAGGCTATTGATGGCAGACCTCATACCTTGTACCTCAGTTGAGTGACGAGGACGACTACTGATCTGGGACCTTCCACTTTAAACTGCCACACAAGACCAATGGAAATATTTTTACCCATGACAGATTTGATGTGCATCGGACCCTTTTCATTGAGGATTGATCCTTAATGAAACAGGGCATCAAGGCTTGCCCATGAATCGACGGAAATATTTTTCGACTATGACCATTAAACTACTGTAGCCACGAGAGGTAATTATAAGAAAACAAGTGTATGAATATCATTTCGGGAAGAAGAAAACGCCTGTTGAATATCATGAACTCAGAAAATTAATTTTCATTTGAATGAAAACATGAAAAGATTTTTTCTTAATTAAAAATACATTTATCTATTAATAATTATAGATTTTTAATTCCAAGCAGCCTCTAATGAAACTTAAATGATATTCATAACAAAAATGATAGATCACTATCATGTAGAGCAATGCTTCTAACACTATGGGACGCGACCCTAAATGGGGATGCAAAACAAAATGTAGGCGAAGTGAAAATTTGATTTAGATACATAAATTGAAATAAATATTAATCGTAATCCATTCATTATCTTCATTTTAATATATTACAGTTTCTGTACAGCTCATTTATAAAACTGCATTACTGGCTAATTTAGGCTGTAAATCATACGTATTGAAAAATAATAAAATTTAACGCATTATTATAGCGGTGTTGCATTCGAATTTCAGCATATTTCGGAATTAAAATATGACCCACGCGCGTAATACGTAATATATTACACCGCTCAGCTGAATATAATTCATAATTGGCTTATATTTCAAACGGAAGTAGATATGAATGGACTATTTATGTTCATAACTGGAATGGTAATGTACCTTGTGACATCGCTCATGAATAATAAAGAATATCTGTTCTACCATGAGAAATGTTTCGCCACCTACATCAGATGTAATTAGATATACAATTTGAGGTAGAATCGAGATGTTATAGGCAGATCTGTAGCTTTCATACATTTCAGATCCTTCACACGGTGGAGATCCCTCCAATCCCTCCCATAATTTGTTCCATACATTTTGCAAAGTAATCAGTCGCATTCATAATCCGACAGGGAAAGCTAAGATTTACATTTATTCTTGTCCAAAATTAATCAAAAAATCAATATTAATTTTACGAATGTGGAACTAAATTCTTTCCGCGCCCTCTACTTAATTGAAATTACTACTGAACTTTGTAATTGTAACTACTTATATTTGTAGGTTAGATGTTAGTTAGGAATATTTATTTAGGATCTAACGACAGATAACCATTTAATCTTCTGGCACTAAATATGGTACAAATTGCTCTCCCACCTAAGCTTCAAAGTCTTTGCAACTTTCAAATAGTTTCAATTTCGTTTTCTTATATTCACTGTACACCATTATAGCAATATTAATACATGTTACAAAGTCACGGTTTGTGTACGAGAAGTTCTTAAATCAAATAACGTCATAAAGAAGCTCAAAATGATTTTAATGGTAAAACGCAGGAGAACCTCCTTACAACACAGAGACATTTCTTATAAAAAGCTCTGTATATATTATGAAGAAATAAAATATTATGGTTTTTTTAATCTTAATCTAGAGCCTATTTTTCATATGCAATAATTGCATAGATTCATATTTGCCTTCAACGATGTGATATTATTTCAGCTATATATATAAAAGCTAATTATATATGAATGCTAATTATTCTGCATTGGTTATATAACTCAAGATACATGTGTGCCATAGCACTTTAATTACCCTCATAAGGTTGAAATAACCTTAATGTTTTCCACCGTCTCTCTACCCAAGCTACACAACCGCTAGATTACAGACCTGATTATATATTTCCTTCTTTTTCTTACTCAGTTCACTATCTTTTGGGGTTCTTAAACTGTATATTTGCTGTATATCTTGTAGATCCAAAGTTGTTACCAGAATGAAGGTATATAGTTATAAGTCTATAATGTAAAAAATGAAAGTTAATTCAAATATTAGAAAAGAAAATATGACAGAATTTTCCGAAGTTATAAAGTAAACTAAGGTTATATTTATTTCCCCATTCTTCTTTACTTACAGTAATGAAGAAAGAAATACACTTAATTCAAGATTTTTTTAACATTTTTGATGAATTTATAGAAAAAAAAATAGATCAATCCGTGATGAATTGCCTGAGACAGCCAGACAATGTTCAAACAGTGGTCACGTAACTGCTCGATATTCTCAAGAAATTACTATTTAGCTTTGAGCAGCTTTCCATGTATTCCAAACACAATCGAAGATTACGATTTGATTAGTTAGGCATACTGCATCTATTTGAACTCATTTTTCATATTTCTACATTAAAAGCATGAATTCAATTTTGTAGTGAATTGTTCTGTTCGGGTAGAACTTCCAGTAAGGCAGGCAGACATCATGTTGAAATGCAACTGGTACACAAAGAAATTGAGATAATCTGTCATTCGCAGTGTGTTCAAACGTTAGAAACCCCAAAGGCACTTATGCGAAACGTCTCTTAAATCACAAAATTTATCTTTGGCCTCCGGGACGAACGTACCATACAGACTCGGGACGAACTTTTTTTGGCGCCTGAGCTCATTCTCATCGAGAATGAGCTCGAAACCTCAACGTCTTTCTATGTCGCTTTCTGCTGTGGAACGTTTTTCTAAATATCTCTAGCTGGCACCCTGTGCTCATTACTTTCAAACTGAGTAATAATTTTAAGATTTTGACCTTCAGTAACGTACGTAACTT
>BMAW01126793.1:0-10979 GCA_019974015.1 Nephila pilipes | reverse complement strand
TATATATATATATATATATATATATATATATATATATATATATATATCAGTGTGTATGTATAATTATTAATGTCTATAAGAAATTTTAAATTATACAAAATCGTACTGAATTGCAAATTGAAAACCAAATTTATATAAAATTTGTCAAAACTGAAAAACTTCAAATACTATCGAACAAATTTAAAATATCACAATAACCAGAAAAAAAATCAAATTAAAAATATTATCCTAATTTAAAACTTACAAAATATTTCTGTGAAAAAAAACTCATAAATTTACCGAAAACAAACTGTGAAAACAATTTTATTTCAAAACAATTATAAATTATTAATTAAAATTTTCCACTAAGTAAAAAATAAAATCTCCCCAAAAAACAATGCAAATCTTGAGAGAAAAGAATATATATATATATAAATGTGTATACTGCACTGATTATTAGATTCCTAATTGCATCAATAATTATAATAAAATGCGTAGACAAATTTATTAGTATTTTACGTATAGTGATACATAATTTCTATCAAATTTTTTACATAAACCTGGGTCTTATGTACCATACAATTGTTTACTTAATAATTTCTTATTTCACTTATGTAGATTATAACCAACTTTAGATCATTTTATTTAAAGAAAACTAATCAACGTAACTACATTTTTAAAAAATGTACTTTTTATGAAATATAAACAGTCACAATTCTCAAATAAAAAAAATGTATAAAATGCCTGGTAATTCATAGTGTTCACTTTTATTATTAAAAATATAAATATTACGAAACATTTCAGTGAGAATTGTTATATTATTCTGTATTCATATTCAGTCAAATATGCTCTGATAAAAGCTCACAGTTTGTTTTTATGATATCTACTAAAAACTTGTAAAATAATAGTTAGTTAAGTAGACAGTGGATTATTAAATTTATGACAAAGCTGAATAAATATTGGTATGGGGATGACATATATTCTGTAAATAAGCATGAACAGCTTAATCTATTAGGATATAATTTTTTCTCGCACTTTTTCGGAATCAAATGTTTAAAAACGCATAAAGCAGGTTTTATCAGATACAAAAAAATAAATTTTTAAAAAATGAAATAAATATATTATTATTCACTCAAAAGTAAACCCTTAAATGTTTCCCATCTAACACTAAAATATGTATACATTTACTCTGTTAAGTTCTAAATATGAACTTTAAAATAAGCACTATTCTACGCAAAACAGAAAAAAATATTATCAAAACTGACTCTTTATTTCTCAAAGTATATAAGGATCTATGAAAAGTTGCAAAGTAAGGTAATAAAGCACATTTCTAGACTGAAGCTCTTTCAAAAGAAATCAACTATGACTTATAAAACAAAAATGGAGATACCTTAGACCTTTAACTTCTTTTAATATCAAAGTCTTTTTCTTCTTTGGCCATTTCAAGCTTAATTTTGCATACCTAAATAAGAAATAAGTCATCCGATGTTCTAAAAAGGATTAAAAGAGCTATTTCTGTAAAGAAACCGAAAGTTTTATTTTATTTTAACGCAGTTATTTTTCTTATGAGAAAGTAAAAAATATTTTTTTTTTGGCGCAGAAGAGCAAAATATAGATTAAGTTAGAATACTGTATTGAATTGATGTTATAGTAAGTTTTAACAAATAAAGGTGAAAGAATAACAGATTTTCTAAGAGTATAAATAGTAAGAAGCCAATTTCCTGTGTGTAATCCTGTTTCCAAGCAAAATTCAATTATGGATAAAATAGAACGCGTGCGCTTTACTGAAGAAAAAAGACGGATGATGATGAAAGAATGAGAGATGTACTTTCTTATTTATTATTACTGCCAAAGAAATTATCAAAAGTTTCAATTCACAAGTTAGTAAAGCTTCTATCTGTGACGTTGGGCTATTTACAATTTTCTCTTCACTAGCCTCGAGAATTTTAAATCAGTTTGAATTGCATAAAATTACAATTTTTTCCTAACCAAAATAAAACGTGATTAGGTAAAATGGATGAAGGTAGAGTTAAAGTAAATTGAGTTCGAAATAGTTATATATAAATGAAATAATTCGAAAGGAAAGTGAAAGGAGATAGAGGATAACGATTTTCTGACAGAAAATTGGGATTCGGATCGAAACTCTTCAATTAATTTTGTGAAACGAAACTGATTTAGTAATAGAAGTATTACGATAAAATAATCAGTTGTTTGTGAAGTGTTTGAATCATTCAAGTAAAATGTGAATTGGAAAGCTGAGAAATTATTAGTTAATCCAAATTTAGAATCGATTCGTAAATTTGAGATTCAATAGAGAACGATTTTAGCTATCCATCTGTGAATATTAATCAATTGTTTTGGTATGTTCTTAAGTATCTTTAATTGGAATTCGTCATTACTGCTTAATATATTTCAGTAAAACATGGCAGATATTACACGTTTATCTGAATAATTGCGTATTTAAATGCCCTTTCTAGTACAAGCACTGATAACTATTAAATGGCAAAGGCATATTCAGAAATACTTAAATTAAATACTAATGAAGAAATAAAGAACGGTTCTGTAGTCGAAAATGGTCATGATCGCGAATGCTGTTCTCGTCTAATTATGGGTTAGAGGCTTCTGAAGACCCGTCTTGTAGAGGGGCTTATTCACGTCAAATCTGCTGAGTTTTAATGTTCTCTTGTTGAATTACTGTGGAAGTTTGGAGACTGAAGTGCCAGCTCATATGTCTTAGTCACTTGACTGAGGTTTAAAATTTCGAGGTCATCGTCAATTGTTCTCGTGTTGCTTCTAAGCGCCTCTTGAATATCTTGTATAGAATCAATCAATGAATAAAAGGAATTAAGCACAATTTGTAAAAATGGAGGGAGACATTCCTAACATCTTTTGCAGTTCTCATTGTTTTGTTGTACAAATTGATATCATTATAAATAACGAAAAGTTACGGAAACTCGGCTTCCCGAGGTATTTAATCAATTTAAGGTTTTATTCCAGTTTAATTAAACGTATTATGACACTGAACGATGGAATTCTACACTTCCCCAAAAGTAGTTTAAAAGAATTAATTATAAATACTATTCATTTCGAAACGTAGACAAGTCTGTGTTGTAATAAACTTAACGAGAAAAATTTGTTATTTTAAAATTAAAGTTTAATTTAAACCAGGACAAGTAATTAAAGTTAAATCATTAAGGAATTTTGCAGCCAAATGTTTGAAAAAAGTAGGAGGAAGAGGAGACAGGATACAGTTGTCCAATGGGGAAGCCGCAGTTTTTATCCTGAAATGAGGGAACTTTTTTCAGCCAGGAAATTCGCTTCATCTCGGGAAAGCCGATAGCGAATTATCTAATTGGCTATATAACTCAAAGAAAACTAAATCACGACGTTAATGAGTTTATTAACACAATTAAAATATTTTAAGTTTATCAGTAATAACAAATAATCGATGAAATCAATCATAAAAATATTTCAGTTGGTTTCCTGTGGAGTTACATCAGGAAAAAAACAGTCGTTGATTGAATTTTGCGCACCAGTGTTATTATAACTGTTTCACCACAGTTCCATGAGAAAGAAATAATCACTCAGAGTAGCTCCTTGTTATCTTTATTTTTGTTTCTAGACCTGATTTTTGATATATAAATATTAATTACGAGTCAGTGAGAACAATAATTAGTAAACAGAATGAGGCTGGCATATCATTGTGCTACCCGGTTGTATTTTCGTTTTTCCTCAAAGAGCGGCAAAAACTTGACTTATTACTATTTTTAAGCTTACATATATTTTAATCTTGACATTAATAATTTTACATAAATATTTCTCGTATTGTAAACATTTTACATTTTTTACTTCCTACATATATTTACTTTTAGAACTATTTACATAAGAAAAACACCTTAAATTTGAGTTTATCGGCAACAAACACCCTAATTAACACAAGTAAAACTCTGGAATTTCTCTTACTTCCTTAATTGTTTAAATGAAACAAATCATTTGACAACTCAACTAAGTAGTCAGGATTTCTCAAATAATTTATAATTCTTCCGTACTTAAACAAAGACATCGATATGGAATGAGAATTGATTATAAGAAAAAAGAAAATAATTTCTAATATAAAAAAATGCTCTATGATTAATCATGTGAAATTACACAAAAAAAGTTCGTGATAAGTTCTCTTTTCCTGGATTTCTACTTCTCTTGTAATTATAGAATACGGAAATCTCGTTCTTGGGCCTAGAAAAGTGCCCAAAAAGGCTTTAAATATATTTTCCTAAAAATACCTAAAAGCTAAATCAACTTACATTGCATTCAGATACGATATTGATCAACTACTTTGCCTTCCACCCCTCTTATTTAAATCAAAAGAGATCGTAAAGTTTATTTAAATAGTAAATAAGGTCACAATTCCAATTAAAGAGATAGCAGAAAAATACAAATACAGTTTATTAGATTTCCTTAGAGATTATGCAAGAACTCTCTCTCTCAAATAAGGCTCAAAGTGCTTGAATCCTATCTTAGAAATAAACAATAAGGTTTTAACTTACCAATTCCCTCGATTCGAAAAAGGCATTTCTTGAATACTACAAGTTCAATTCTTATTATCACTACAAGTTCAATTCTTATTATTCAATTCTTATTTCCAGTATTAGCTTCTACCTGATTTTAATCACAGATTATCAATTACTGAAACTCACTTTAATTTCTAACTTCCTTACATCTACCAGTGTCCTTTTTCACTTTCAATTCTATTTAATATATAAATAACGATCCATAATTCAATTCTTTACACTTTTTATCTGCATCGAATTTACGTAATCATTTTAATACTATTGAAAACAGCTCTGGAACTTTAAAGAAAATCAAAAGGCAAATCCAAGTGTTAGTTAAGTGAAGATATGCGAATATCCCACCTTTACAAGCTTTTAAAGAGTTTCGGTAAAATGATCTGCTTCTGTAATTGAAAAAAATATTAATTATATTTCTGAGAAACTTTTTCACTAAAAACATTTTTCGATTTTCAGGGATATTCCCTAAAACAATTTCTTAACTTCTATGAAATGAGTAATGATTAACACTAAACATACCTTAACCGATCAAAAGACCGGTTAAGAATGTTTGCATTGAAAATGCGCATATCATCTTATCGCTTTTACACATTTGACTTCATGACTTTTTCTGTTAATTATATATAATTAATATTTTATTACTTTTTATTTGTATTTTATTTATTTTGAATAATTTCTTGTCGTATACCGTTATTTACCAGAACCGGTCATTTGACCAGAACAATTTATTGCTTTATAAGGATATTGGAACAGAAATTATGATGTACATTCAACGTATTCAAAGTATAGTATACAGTTCATTACAATAAAACTAAATTTGGTGTAGACATGACCAATCAAATGGTGAGAAAATTTACCACAAAATCTAAGTCTTGCAGATAGCCACTCCAAGTATTTTTCAATATCCTTGATTTAGCTGGCATAAATGCCTGGATTTTGTACAAGCAAACGACAAGAGAAAATATCTCGAGAAAAGGTTTTTTTACTCCAATTAGCAGCAGAGCTAACTAGCTGCCGATTTTCGAGAAGGTCGTGATCAACCAAAAGAAAGAACAAATACAAAATGATCGCTGCCTAAATCTACTACAGATTTTTATCAACGTAAGACGTGTCAAATAGGATATTGTAGCGAAAATAAAACCATCAGAATTTGTTCTAAATGTGAAAAATATGTTTGTGCAATGGAGATACCTGTATATGTAAAAAATGCGATGAGCAATGAATTAAAAAAAAATTATTCTTTGTGTTTGTAATTGAAATTGACAATATATAATTTTGTTTAATTATTATAAAGCTAGTTTGTTTATTTCCTTCCTAACATCCATATTTCATACATTCAATCAGGAAAAACAAACTCTGGTCATTTGACCGGCTGTGGTAGAAATAGATGCGTAATTATTGTTGATATGTTTAGTGTTAAATAGTATAAAAATGTTTTGATCGCTTACAAAATTTATATAAAAATAAAAACTGCTTGAAAGGGAAGGACATATATAAATTATTTAAACGAAAAATAAAATATTATATTGACTTCTAAACTTAATAAATTATTATTGTACTAACAATTTCATTTATTTTCTTTCTACGTATAGGAATATATTTTTGACTAAACCAAAAAATACGAAAATTTTGAAATAAAAGAATTCCTGGATTTTCCAGAAAGCTTATACTAACCAAACTTTTACAGGGAATATATCCTAAAACGGATTTTTTTTATCCCCTTACAAAAGTCCTGGCTACTCGAGATCCCGTTTCTTTATTATAAAGGGCTTTATTTTTCTCTTTCAGTTTATAAATTGGATTTCTGCGTGTGATAGCTTTAGAAATTCAGTCAAATATCCTTCTTAGTATCTGTTAAGCTTCATTTATATATTTGAATGGAAAGTAAATGGTCTGATGCTCAAACGGAAAAGGAAATTGTCTTTCAAAGATGAGGAATCGTAATAGATGATTTTGGTAAATCCCAAATCACTTCGGTATCTTTTAAAGGAATTGTTATTTTCCGTCGCAGTGAAGCACGTAAAATAGTGGCATATGAAAAAAAATTCAATACGCGGCTTTAGAATTTAAGCATTCTGAGAGATATTTTACAGACGGTAAAATTGTATGAACAGGATATTTTACTTTAAACGAGTTAATATATTTTATTTATGGTTTTTCAACATTATGAAGTTGCTTAACTTTTGATAAACATTTTAACGGTCCCTCACAGTATTTTAATTCAAATAATCTTTTGAACCTTTCTATGAAAGCCGCGGTAGTCGAGTGGTCCCAGTTGTCAACTCATTGTTAGTGCTGTTTTCATTGAGTCAGGAGTTCGTGTCCTGATGCCATTAAAGACTCATCGAGTACCAGGGTTGATGCGCTTTATATCTGTATAGGTTCCATGTACATACGTCGGCAGGGTAGGAAACGTTTCAGAGTGGGATACCAACTCAAATGTTTCCTCTTCACTTGACAGATGTTCAAATGACTAGGTCTGTCCCCAATAAACCTCGTGTTGCTTCTAAAAGCGACTTAATTAACACGCAATTCAAATTAAAATTGTGTTTTTCTGTGACATTGTATAATTCGAGATCCTTGGCTTGTAAATTAGCATTGTTGTATAAAAAAGTGAAACGTAGTGAATAGAAGATGAGAATATTGGTGATTGAAGGAATTAGTAGTAGTAGAAGAAGAAGAAGAAACAATAGAAAGAAAATTGGTAGGTTTGAATACAGAGATCAGACGTATTACGTTCCGATAGAGATTATAATTCTCGATTCTAGTGACAAGAAAATAAACGTTTATTAAGATTAAATTCGAATTAGTGGCTGACTCGTACCCATTTTTATTGCTGGTAAAATAAACCGAACTCTCATATACATTAAAGTAAGGAACGTGTGAAATTTTTTCTTTGCATTCGTAATACTGGTATTTATTTTTGATTTTTCTTAAAGAATATTGACTTAAAAATTTGAAAGTATGATTATTCAGAGTCTTTCCCGTGTGAATTTTATTAAGTTGTGATGATTCAAATACGTGGTAGTAGTGAAACGGGGTGTCACAACGTTTCTAAGGCGACACGAAATAGGAAATGCTATGTATTTCTAAAACATTTATAGCAAACTTTTATTTAACTTGCTGTGTTCTTATATATGTATGTCTTTCCAATTCTGAATTTATATCCGAATTTTAATCCGCTTCCTATAATCCGATCGAACTGAAATATAACTTCAGACTCCGTTGACATTAGAAAACTATGATTTCATGTTACCAACAATCTTCGGAACTGAAATGATGAATGCTTCTTGTAGATCTTCAGTGAAGCAAGAAAGAAAGAAATGCGCAGGAGATATGGAAAATCGTCGAGGAGTAGTAACATTAATAGGTTGTTCACAATACTGAATAGTAAGATATCTAGAGACACGTCCGTTTGAAATGTGTTTAATTTCAGGCTATGATTAATAATTTGTCTTTGTAAATAATATGTTGTATATTATTTTAATTATGGTCTATCGTCAATGAATGTTTTCAAGTTACCTCGTGTGTGAACACTTCCTCGGCCATGCGACAGTACATATGGTATGCTCATGTAGTATGGATTAGGTAGCCGGGCCTTAAATTTTGAACTCGAATTTTAGGCCACTTCCTCTCATTCGATCGAGATGAAATTTCGCATGCATGTATTTATTTGGTAATTGCTTTTTAGTTTTAAATTTCCAGTACAAAAGTAATTAAATAAATGTAAGTGAAAAGCCTTATAAATGAAGGTATTAGTTAAAAATAGATTAAAAGGCCTGAAAATAGTTCTTAATGCAAACAATTTATAATTTATGAAAACTTTTAAGGTTTTATTGAACTATGAGGCTTTAATTTTCCTTTTGTTCTCATGGATAAGTAAGTAGTTATCGTTTTTAATTTGTCGATCATTCCCTGGGTTTCTTAGTTAAGCACCGCAAGCTTTTATAAATTATACATAATTTTGCAATAAAAATTATTTTTGTACCTTTTATTCAAACTTAAAATAAAAGGTTGATTTAAAAATGTTTGTTTTTGCTTATATTTATATCGTTGTTGTCCAATTGTTGCCCAACAACCAACATTGCTATGAATCGTACTTAGGATTGTAAAACCTTAATTGTATCCTTATGATTGACTCTCATCCATAAATAGAATTCCATTCTGTGCAAAATTAGTGAAAAAAGGTTCTAGCTTTATATAAACATTATCTGATTGTATCAGCATATTGTAGTGAAGCCGCGTTACGCTATAGAAAAAAAAATACACAATTTAAAGACAGCGTTTACAACGAAACTGCGTTGTAAAAATACCACGCTGAAGGTTGTTTTTCCTGTGTTATTGATGTATCTCTAAACGTTGTTATTAAAAAAAATATTTAAATGGCTGTAAAAGAAAATTTAATTATTCAACTTTCTAATTAATTAACAATTTATTATAAAAGACAATAGTAGAGCACTGAATGCAAAGTATTTTTAGATGAAGAATTTGATTACAATTTAAATAAAGAATAACTCCCATTTGAACTTTTCTCAAAATGTTGCACTTCATGCAATAAGAGAAAATTTCCAATTTTTTAATTGCTAAAATGTAAAGGATATTTAGAATATATTCAAATCAAACAATATGTTAGCACAAAAACATGGAGTGAATTTCATAAATAATCAGCTTAATTAAGAGATTCTGTTGTTTGTGTAATTAATACATTTCAGTAAATACAAATCTAATAATTTTCCCCCGTAATCAATGAAAAGGCTTCGACTTTATTTAGTATGATTATTCAGTATTTTCAAAAGAATGGAGTTAGATTAATTTAAAAGAAAAAATGTTGTGTAAACAAATCTATTAATAAGATTTAAAGGTATTGATAAGCAAAATACATAGACTGTCTGATATAGTCTGTTATATGTCAAAACCGTTAGTAAAAATAACATTAAAACATAATGTTCCATACAAATTTTTGCAAAGAGCAGATGTCACCTCCAAAAATAGTAACTTTCTTCTGAACAATTTATGAATTGTTTAATGAAACGTTACAACTAAAACAATTGATAAAATATTGAAGTAGGCAATAATGTATTTTCAAAATAAATCAATAAAATATATTTTTAAATTGAATATATTTTAAGCTGACTGCAATTAGTTAAATTTAAATGCAGCTATAAAATAATTTTGTATGTGTGTTTTATTTCAATACAATGAAAAATTCAGGTGACATTTATTACGACATATTTTGGAAAATTAAGCTCATTATTGGGGAAAGCAGACATCAAATATAAACATGAAACTTCTTACAATAAAATTTTGAAAAATGTCCGGATAATCACTTTGATGTTGACTAAAACAATAGCCCCTGTGTTGGCTAGGAAATTGTTCGTTAGAAGCTTAATTCATAAAATAATTAGTCATTAGTTAAACGAATAGAGTTCGTAAATGTTTTGAGATTTTTATAACGAATCATAGGTTTTAAAAGTAATGTTGGAAATCGCATTTGTTCGTTTATTACACATTAATATAATTACGATTCATTTCCCCCTCTTTTTTTTAAATAACGCATGATGGTTAAGTCCTAAGTGGTTAGTAAAGTCCTATTTTGAATTAATCGAATTTTAAAACGGTGGGTAAAATTTGCCTCATAAACTGCACAAATGGCATTATTAATATTCCAAGAGATAGTTTTCACAGTTGCGTAAGTAGAATAATGAAACTTTTTCTTTCTTCGCCTTAACTAGGCATTCATTATTTTAATAATAGAGACAATCATAAAAATAAGAACTCGCGGCTGGTAGTTCTTATTTTTATGATTGTCTCTATTATTGCAAATGCTATTTATCTATTTGTACTGTTATTGTCTAAGCTGTGCTATGTGTTGTCCTGAAAATTACAAATAAATCATCATTTGTTTTTATCCTCCGAGTAGGATTTGATTTTTAATCCTGGCATACCCTCAGAGAGGAAAAATTTCCACAACAATTTATAACTAAAATAAAAACAGATGAAAATATAAAAATCATAATGAATATGTATCTTTCCGATTTTTTTTTTTAAATTTAAACTTAAATAGTTGAAAAGGGCAGTAGTCACTTAAAAATTGAAGAATTTTAAATTCTCAAATTTTGCTTAGATATTTTTATTATGAATTATTAAAGAAAAACGTTATACTTATATTTACGTTATACGTACATTAACGTACGTTAACGAAAAACGTTATACGTACATTTTTTAAAAAAATAACTGTCAGGCTGAAATATATATTTCACTATTTAATTATGCCTTATTTATCAATTCAGATGACTTAAAATCATCAATGTAATCGTCTTCATAATTATTTCTGAATAAATAATTACGAAACCCGATAGAATTTGAAATTTAGCTTAATTGAATTGACAAATAAGGCATAATTAAATAGGGAAATATATATGGTTGTGTGTGGTT
>BMAW01126791.1:42086-52727 GCA_019974015.1 Nephila pilipes | reverse complement strand
TTGATTCTAAGTGCGACATTGATAAACAATAAATCAAACAATGGAGAATTAGAATTTCTTTAACAGTAGCTTATATTGTAATAAAATGTAATTAAAAGATTTATACACTTTAATTTTATAAATAACGTTCTAATGCAGAAATTTTATGATTTCTGATTCCTTTAAAATCCTCCTAGAGCAAATATACATCCGTCAGAGAGATAAAAAGATTTCGATGCTGGAATAATAATGCGATTTTAAAGCGCGAGGTTCGCGATACTGCCGTTTAGAATTCAATTTTCCCAGCTAGCACACTCTTACAACGCCGAGGCTGTTTGGAAAAACAAATAACACAACAGTCGCTCTTTCATATTTCTCAAGCACAGACCTAAAAGAGACGCGTGAGATTGGTGGATACAATTGGTTCCCCTTCAAATGGATATAACATGAGTATTTCAATAGGCTTAATGGACAAAAAATTCTTCAGAATCCTTTGTTTTCCACACAAAAAAGAATGAGTAAATGGATAAATCGTTTAAATGTATATTTTTATATATCACTTAATCTTTTTGTTCGTACATGATGTAAATAATTCTTCCCAAACCCATCTTAAATTCCTGTCCTTTATTTATCGCTATAAACGGTTTAATCTCGAAAATAATCTTATTCTGTGTAGAGGAATGGGCAAAAGATTTATGTAATTAATGATGGTGAAAGAGAGAGAGAAGTCTTATATATTAAAACTCCTATATCTACAACATTAAATAACAATTTTAAGAAATTTAAATTTTAAGATTTCTTATTCAATCTTCGGTATTATCTATAATCTAACTTTATTCGTGTACTCCCACTATTATATTTGGCCACTTAATTTCCTACTAATTTTCTATATCAACGAATCTTAGCCCTATTCATTTCTACAATAATAAGTTCCTGTACTCAGCTTCAAGATCCGAAAAAGGCGCCCGTAGCATAGTGCTAACGGGATCAAGTTCGAGGCCGTTAATGTTTCAATCACACCTCAATGAGTTCAAGTCCCGATTCCAGTAGACCTGTTCTGTACAGGAACTGCAGCACGTAAGACTGTCAGAGCTTTAAGTCCTCACGTTGGCTGATGTGGAGATCTAAGATCTGAAATTTAAGATTTTTGGATTTTCACAAGGGTAGTTCAAAAAGTAAACGCGTTGAACGACTAATGATATTTCTAATGATGATGTATCTAAGGTACGCTGGTATCATTGTGTGCTGCTATAAAGTACACAAATCTAAAAATAATTTACACTTATTCTTATGTTAATTTTCATTTAATAGCTATTTACTGCCGAATCAAAGTTTAATAGCTGCCGCGACGGGTCATTATGTGTCAAGTGTTGCCTTCGATGACGCTTGGATTGATCACCGTAAATTTTAAACCAAGAATAATAAATAAGATAATGAATTCAAGATAATGAACTGCTTCCAATGAATCTGCAACAGTGGTAGTCTAGTGATTACGATATCAGAGTCGCGGCTGGCGATTTTTTCGAGTTATGGGTTCGAGATCTGATGCCACTAAAAATCAATTGCGTAGCGATCTAGATCTGCGTTACCAGACCTCACATATATGTTTATTAGTTTGCTAAACTCTACACGTAAAATATCAAATTAAATTAATTGTGTGTGTGTGTGTGTGTGTGTGTGATTTGAGAGTAACCTTTTTTCTTGACTTGATTTTCTTCAGGCCCTTAAGACGCCCGTGGTAGTTTAGTGATCATGGTCACGTCCGACGATTTTCATCTAGTCATGGGTAATAAACCCTTTATAAGAAATGTAAACCATTTTTAATAGTATAAACGTTATTCTTAATGATAAAACAAAAAATAATGATAATAAATTGAAATTATCTTCACTAAATTAATTAAAATATTGGATAACTTTTGTTCTGTTAAGTTCTCGAAAAGGCAGAATTACTCAACATGAATAATATTTGGCATATAGTAAGCGTAATACCAAGTCCCAGGCTTGAGAGAAGTAGTTCCTCTCAAGAAAAGAAATTATCTTTTTAAAATTTGTAATGTATTTTTAGTTTCACAAGTAAAATATTTTTTGTACAAAAACGTTGCCAATGTTGATCACAGAAAGAATAAAAACAGACGATTCTGTGTAAAAAATCAGTTATCTAATCAATATTAAAAAATGACCCAACGATAAATTATTAATGTAGACAATAACATACTGTTCAGGTATTAAAATTAAAACAGACGATAAAATATTAAATTAAACATAAATCTTAGTAACGTAAATATACCTTCAGCAAACTAAATGTAAGTATTATAATCATAATGTGATTATAAAGTGTTGTAATAAATGTAATAATTATAACGTCAATTTCTTTTGAACCTAATACCATATATCCTTTATTTTATGTTCTTTAATTTTTGTTCACTCCATTTTCTCAAGACATTAATATTTGTGGATTAGCACTTCTTTAAAGATGTGTGCGAGGGGCATCCAAATTTCATTTTATTAAGTATTAATTATTCCAGTCTGAGACTTTTCAAATATTTTTAATAGGTTTTCTTTAACTCACATTATATATGTGGGTCAAAACTTTAAAAGTTTTTTCTCACATCTTGAAACTCTCAATTGAGCTAAAATTTTCTATACATGAATATTTCGGATGAAAACAAATATAATTTTACTATAATTAATAAAAATTAATTGATTAAAACTAATTATTAATGGGTTTCCTTCCTCTCCCATTTTATGCCTAGTTCAAAACTTTAAGAACTTTTTTCTCACATTTTAAAGCTAAATCGTTTTTCTCAAATGAGCTGAAATTATCTATGCACAATTGTTTTGAGTGACAAAGCGTTATTTTAATTGTAATTAATAAAATTAATTGCTTAAAACTAATTATTTAAAGAATTGAATTTTACTAGTTTCTCGCAAAATCGTCAAATGGTCTCCAAATCCAATGCTTAATTGAGCTAACAAAATTTATACCTATTTATTTTAGATGATAAATTTAAGATACGTCAAATCATAAAATAAATTATTAAAACTAATTATTGAATAAACTCTATTCGACTCAACGTTTCCTTTTGCTCTTAAAATTGAAGGTATAAAATATTATGTTACGCAAAGTATCAAGTTTGAAAAAAATCCACTTTAAAAAAAAATATTGTTTACCTGTGTTATTTTAATCAGTTTTAATTTTCATTTTCTCTAATTCACATAAATAGTGGGCAGTTTATAAAGCGAAAAATATATTTAAATTTTAACCCGAGCTCATTTTAAATGTCTCGCTTCAACAGATTCAACACAGAAAAGAAGGCTATCGAAACTGTTTTCCATGAACACGATAGCTAAATTTCGACCCCGGAATCTTGGAGCAGGACTTCATTACTCTTTTCCTTCGAATATGTTCCTCAATTCTTATCGCGACCGAAGCACTGGTTGAAGCGAGGGGAAGCAATGTTGCGGAAAAGAGGAAGTTAAAATACCTTTTGGATGGCTTCCTTTACGGCTCCGAAATCCTCCGAGTCCTTTAAATCTTGTCGGACGGCCTCAGTGCGCTCAGAAAAAGAATCTTTGAAAGAGAAAATACCGTTAACCTTTTCGAAGAGGGTGGACATTATAATTTTCTTCTGTCTTCAGGTATTGAGTTATTCTACTCGCTTTTATGGGTAGCTCTCCGAGCACAGAGGTGATAAATGGAGATATTCATTGTCGAAAATTATCGTTCTTTAACTTTAAGTGTTACTCTTTATTTATGAGACTTTTAGATTAAAGACATAAAAATACTAATAAAAGTTCATTCTCGAGACAGAGAGGGAATTCTGATGATTTCATGAACACGTACGAATATTCTTATCTAATGCGTCAAAATGACTTTTCATAGCTATCGATTATGCTATCCATTAACGTGTAAGATAAAAATTACAACAATATCATTTATATTGAAGTACTATCCTTAATTTTCAAGA
The DNA here is from genome assembly GCA_019974015.1 of Nephila pilipes. Classification (NCBI taxonomy): domain Eukaryota; kingdom Metazoa; phylum Arthropoda; class Arachnida; order Araneae; family Nephilidae; genus Nephila; species Nephila pilipes. The sequence continues at coordinate 48,780 of BMAW01126791.1, read as the reverse complement.
CTGGTTGTTATAACTAAAACGAATTCTGTTTCAACAACTTGATGCATTTATTTTGATAATTAAGTTTATATTCAAGTGTGACAAAAAAAAATAATGCTTTCATCTAGCACATTGTTTTATTTATTTATTATTATTATTTAGGAAGTTCTATGAGAAACTTTATAGAATCTAGTGATGTTATTTTGATCACCTTCTAAAGGCTCACAATTCAAACCAGAATAAGGAAAACAGTACAAAAAAAGCACCTGTGTTAAAAAGGAGCTGTTAAAAATAGGGATGGGATAATCCACTGAAGTATTGTCTAGTGATCTTTTTTTTTTACCTTTTTCTGGGAATTCCATTAGTATGATACTCTTATCATCGAAAACATTCATCTCCATACCTTTCCTTACCGATGAGACCATCTTCACTTTCATTGGAGCAGAATCCCCGGAAGAAACCATTTGATTTGATTTTTGCTTCGTTTCAAGTGTACAATGTTGAACCCTGGTCTTATTGACATTGACAACTCAATGTAAAAGGACTATGATATTCTTTGCGCCACCAATCAATTTTGATTTGGCAGTAAAAAAGTTTGCCAAATAAAAACTAAACAATGAATCAGCGTCACAATTGTTTCGCCAAGTTTAATAGATAGCAATATACAATGATAACACAAACTACCCTAATCAATATCACCTATTTTCAAAAAAAAAAAAAAAGTATGCTTGTAGAGCCATTCTCTGAAACATTTCTTTTAATTTTTATCAAATTTATTTTAAAAATATCTTAGAGTGATATGTGTAACAAATGCAAAACTCTGCTTGAAGGAAGCAGAAAACGATCAGATGTAAGTGACCCTTATAAAATGCATATGTATAAAACTGGATATGATTTCTTATTACCGTCACACAGAGAAGATATACGAGGTCTATTGGCAGCAACCCTCGTAATTTTGAACCTCGAATCAAATGACGAAGGTTACTTCTGAGCTAGAACACCCCCTTTCCCTTTTCCAAACTTTCCCACTGCTCCAACCGGAAAACTTTGAGCCATAATGTTCATCATTCAGGGCTATACGGCGAGTCTTTTGTGGTATCAGGATTCAACAAAACAACGCAGGTTGTTGAGTTCATTACCATAATCACCAGGCTACCACGGCTACATATGAAACTAGAATTTAACTAATGTCTTAATATAAATTATTCAGCGATAGGTATTTAATAAAATTAAAAGTAATATGTCCTACTTAAGGTATAAATTCAAAACAATTAATACATCCCGTAGTTTTTCCTTCCGACTGCTTTTGTGACTTCGAGCTTAAATCCTGAAATGTTTCAGTTCAGCCAGGCGTTCATGTCATGATTTCATTAAAGATCTGGCTTGTTAAAAATCTAATGAAAATTAAATATGTCGGGACTCGAAGCTTTTACATCATCTTTGAGTGGAAGTTAGGAGTCTCAGGTGTCATCCTTGTCACTTGACCGTGGCTTAAAATTACGAGAATCATTGTTAATAGCCCTCCTGTTGCTTCCAAGAATAACTTGGGTAAGTTATCTGGATGTTTCTGAACTCTATCTACAGTTTCTTGAAAAGAATCTTACGAAGAAAAAGCATACAGTGACTCTCTTCTACAATAATGCCATAACTGGATTTCTGCAACATTACAGACGTCTATTTTAGTCTAGTTGGTAAATGCGCAACAAAAAAGCTTGTAAAAACTCTTATTAGAATCCACAGGTCCAGAGTTCTTAACACCATCGGCATCCAAAGTGATCACCAACAACTATACCCCTCTATGGGATGATAACACCACCTAACGCAGAAGGGGTGACCCAGAATTTGAACATTAAATGACAGCACTGCCTAAAACTACAGGTTGCAAATGCCCCCGACGCAAAACACTTGCTTCTGTGTGTCTAAGACAACCGCACATAAATCACAATAGTGCTATTCTGTCTATGGCGCACGTATCGACGAGATCCACCATTTAACTATATAGCCAATGACGCCAAATGTAAAATGTTCGGGAAAAAAGCTCAATTCAACAGGGAGGGGGGAAATATCAATTGCAGGTTGAAAAGCGACCTTCCCTACAAATGTTTCTTGTCGTATCATCAACTCGATGATACTAAAGGGGAGTTGTTGATTTTCTTCAACAACAACGCCAAAATTTTTAACGCCTTAGTAACTAGTCAGAGAGGGAGAATCTTTTATGCTCCGGTTGGTAATAGAGCAACAAAAAGCGATCGGTCAACTTTGCTTGTGACCTACGTCCAAGGTTAAAAACGCCGGTCAACCCTCTCTTTTAAGGTCAACTCTCTCCTCTTCCAAGGGGTTGAAAAACATCGAACGCCTAAAGATGTAATTTAAGTTAGTTGTTACGTATTTGCATAAACCACCTTCGAGAAATGAGCGTAAGTTCACTGGAAGATGATGTAACATAATTAAACACTAAACAACACCCATATAACATAATTAAACACTAAAAATATATGGCATAGTAAAAATGAGAATAAATTTTATTTCTTAATATCTAACGCGACATTCATATATCTTACATAAAATACTTTATAATCGGAAGATTTTTTCATAGTCTTTCTTATATTCAATGAGCAAGATTTAAAGTTACTGCGGTAAATATTAAAACGCTTAGCAATAAATTCCTTATGTAAGTTTTCAATTCATAAAGTCATCACTTATATTTTTATATGTGCGGTGTCTATTACTGTGATTTGTCTCATTAATATTCGAAGGAAAATTTTAAACCAATTTTTGATTCATGTTATGCACAGAATACTAGTATTTATCCATAAAAAATATATATGTCTTGATTATTTATCTATAAAATAAAGACTACCCAAAAGTTATCGTTTTTAACTGTGTTTTAAAATATACCGTTTCGGAAATAAAAAGACATTTTTCAGACAAATATTCTAAGAAATACCAGTGGATTAACATGTATCCATTAAAAATTATTTTCATGACATTAACGGAAACAATGTTTATAATTCATTCATTTCATAACCAATAAATATTTCCAATCGTGTGATTTTTTATTCACTTTTAATTAAATCTTTCTTTTTCTCTTTCTTATGTAAGCATGAAAGTAACAAAGGATGTCGCTTTTTTTAAAAATTTCCACTTTAGTCATTTTATTTAAGCTTAGAATCAACATGGATTTAAATTTGTCATAATAAAGATGGCTACAGTTGCTTTCCTCCTTTTCTAACAATTTATCATAGATAAATATTTAAGGAACTAAGTTCAAGAAATTAAATAGTCAGTTTTCTAACTTTTCACAAGAAATAACATCTCATATCAAAATAAAAATAACTTCTTCGCACACACACAACCTAAGTTATTCTATTTCCAGAAATAATTATTTCTCCCTAACCTTCTCTTCCTTTATCCAGTTCCAGAAATTATGAGCGAATATTGATCGGATATCTTGATATAGAACCATAACATCCCCACAATCTGATGATCAATTTCAACATGCACCTAGGGCTTAAAAGATAATTAGGAATTCTCACCCAATGCATTGTGACCTAGAACTCGTCAATATATTCACATAAAAGGCATTTCAGTTTGTGAAACCTAAAATTATCCATCTGCTGTTCGCTCCAGTCATACTATATGTGATACCTCGTAGAATAGATTGGTTTACATGCGCAAGGTCACTGGAATACTAATAATTTAAATTGGTGAGAGCGATCTAAAATTATTCAAATACTCTGACAATATTTAGTATTATCGCTTATGTTTAATTACAGTTACACATTATAGATGTGTTAACTGTAGCAATGAGAAATTCAGTAGTCTACACAAACACAAAGCGGTTACTATTAAGGTAAGATAAGAAATAAAATTTGAAATTAGTTGGTGATAATGGTGTTCTTTTGCTTTCTCATTCGACATTTTTCCATGCGGTATTCATTCATGATAAGTTTAAATACATTTTGTACTTTACAAGGAAGACGATGTAAGACATATCAATTTATTCTTATATATGAAATTTAACTCATTGATAGAGACATGGAAAATGGTACAAATTTATATTAGCCTAGTTAAATGGATAATCATGTACATCATTTCAAACTCTATTTCGTTCATCTTAAAAGTAAGAAAAATTTCTTTGAAAAACTTTTAATTGGAGAAAAAAACATTTTTTTTAAATACAATGTATCATAATATCTTAGATTTTATTTTATTTCGGTCAGTTTTATTTAAAATATACATAATCATTAACAATATATCAAGGTAATGAACATTTTATTGAGCCAACTTAAAATATTTCCATAAATGGCGAACAACTCATATATATGTTTTAATCGATCTATATACTTTGAACTAGGTTTCAATGAAAAAACAAAGAAATGTCCCGAGTTAAATAAGATTGAGTAGTATTTTTAAATATTAGTACAAGTTAAAATAAAAACTGTGGATTATTGTTCTCGCATAATTTAACAATGCTCGAAAGTTAATTAAGAGCTGTTTAGTGGTCAGTAACTTTGACTGAAAGACGTCGGCGCGACGCCTCAATAAGTGAGAACAATACTCAAGTTGAGAAGAATCTCCCAGGACACATTGGATAAGGGATTTATGTACCAAAGCGCAGCGTTGTCACAACACATTAAGGTTAATAAATGATTTTCTGTCAATAGATGAATTGGAAGCCGTTCCGTCTCTCTGGAAAATTAGAGAGTAAATTAATTCCGAACCCTTCAAATCAGTGATGTGGAACGTTTGAAGTATCAGAATTCACTTGAAATCTGCTTTGTATTTTTAAATATGCATTAACCGTAAATATAGCAACTAGTTATTAAAAATAAGTTTCAAATTTTTAACTTCTGGGTTTTATGTTTATGGTAGATTTCTATTCAAAATGCTGCCATTTAACTGCGGTAAGTTAATTTTATTTCATTTACTCATAGTTATTACACATTTTTACATATATAAACAACATATTCTTATTGTAAATGTTTTAAAAAAAATACTAATATAGTTTTAATTGAAGATATTTATTTAATATGTCTTGATCATAGTGATATTTTATATTATCGGTTAACATCGTGATTTCTAAAGTAACATAATTTGAGTGGTGATTTATTACTCTGTGTTTCTAGATATATTGTAATATTTGTTACTTTTGCAGAAAACCATTACATGTAATAGTCGGCTATAGTTAAATCATTTCTGTAAGACCCGAGGTTTTTGTCAGTTTTTTAAAGAATTTGAATACTATATTTTAGTGCAGAAATAATAGCAAAATCATAAGAAAATACGTATGTATCAGGCATCACTATACAAAGCGATATCATATATCTTTAAGAATAGAATCAAAAAATTTTCGGATGTGTGAAACTTATAAGAGTGATATTTTTTTATTTTCATTTTCAGGGACTCAATGACGAAGAAAAAAACAGCAGCAAGTATGTTACATAACTAACATTTCAATTAGAATCTTTGTGCCGTGGTTTGTAACGGTTTTTTTATTAATATTTGGCTCTTGATCCATAATTCAATTTAACACATTAAATTTTAAGCGACAGGAAAACAATTTAAGAAAACTCGAGACTAAACAAGCGATATTATTTATTATCAATAACTAGCATCTAAATGGCTGTGTTCGGTTTTCATTCCAAGCTATCAGTTCTAATTGCCATTGAAATTAAATTATCTTACAGAGGTCTCTGCCCTAATCGCCTGACAGTCCTTCTTAAATATTATGTACAGTCCATATGATCGCCACAATTCTCTAGTCAACAGTTGTCACTTACTCCGGATAGTAACATTCGCGGCCATTTATATCTTTTCTCAATTTCCCCTTACTTATATACCATCATATATGAATAACTTCACTTTATTTCGACCTGAATCAAATGACATAACGACATATCATTATGGTTGGGAAAAAACTGTTATTTTACGCGATCATAAAATTCCCAATATTAGTGAAGAGAAATCATGAGTAATCCAATGTCGCAGGCTTAGTTTCTTACCTGTTGTTGAAAACAAAGAAATTTTCATTTTTAAATTCTTACTACTAGCTCATACTCTCTCTCTCTCTCTCTCTCTCTCTCTATATATATATATATATATATATATATATATATATATATGACATAACGACAAATTTAATTTGTGAAAATACAGTTTAACCCAACTCTCTTGGCGTGATTTCAAAAATTGCCAAATTTGGCTATTTTTTTGGAGGGGGCTGAACGTTAAGTCCACGAAGCCTACCAGGGTAGCCACATTTGACAAAATACCGCCAAATAATTCCTGTCACCACGGGTGGTTCGGCTAAACTGCATTCCAACCATTTAATTTATCGGATGAGTTTAGAAACAAGCCAATGCTTCTGCTGTGTCATTTGTCTTGCAATGGCAGAGTTGTCAGAGCGTCGGCGTAGAACCTTCATTCCTTCGGATCGAATCTCGTCGAAACATATGTTAATTTTATTTGATTTTGAAATAATTAATTTTAGTTTTATATGGGAGAAAAAAATTTCTCTTATATAAGATATTTAGCAGGATATAAATTTAGGAATAAATACCGTCTGTAACGAAGCGTGTAGATCGCTGAAAAAAAATTTCTTTTGCCACTTAATATTGTGATTCTGTCAAAAGTATATATATATATATATTGTAATTATTTAATAAAAAGTAATTAATATAAAAATTTTCTTTGTTGACTTAAGTAGGAATTG